>VKKT01003674.1:133065-143614 GCA_008038995.1 Haliotis laevigata | reverse complement strand
GGTCAAGGTTGTTTATACTAGAAATCCAATTAAACATATTCCTAAAATTCTCAGTAATTTCTCGTCATACTATACGTTCTCCATAAACATGTAAGATTATTTTAGTAATTGATGATTCATGTAGTACGGTCTTACTGAAGCGTTACCTCATCATTTTCTATACATTTTTCTCAGGTGCGCTACATCACGTAAAGTGTCTTCACTTCCGTGTTATCTTTGCAATTGTTTATTGCAAGATGCATTGTCAGTAAGGGTTATGTAATTCTTAATTCATGATTCTCAGAATGTATGAATTGGCCATTGTTTGCTGATGTTTTATTATGAATTGAAAATGACTCTTGAAATGCACCGAATAAAAGAGTGACCACAAATAGATGCTTCTCCTGGTTATTTGAAGGTGTTGCGGTCCCAACCTAATTCCCCGACAACAAATTCTAGGTATTATAATTATCCAAGACCAAATATAAACCATAAAAAGGTTTTGAAAGGTCGAGAGATATCATACAACCATAATGTATGACCAGAGAGTGAATAAGACAACGGCTTTTGACCAGACAGTGAATAACGAACATATCTTTCTGAACAGTATCTGACATAATATTATATTATTACATTTTGAAGAGTTTAATTTGTTAAAATCGTGAATATTTTTATGCTTTGTTGGAGCTAAACAAATGTTATTTAAGCATTACATCATGTGCATGACTAACTCACTGTACAGTAGTGACTTGTATGGTCGCCAGTGTTATTTATTGCGCTTTCACAAAATGGCTCTGCTCAACTCCAAGACAGGAAATCGAACGTGCGGATAATTCCCACATCACATTTGGGCACAGTAAGAGGCAAAATTTGTAAATCGAATGGAAATGTCAAGCCAAAATATTCCTGTTCAGCGATAGTTCAGCAACTGAAGTTTTTCCCTTGACTAACAATTTGATGGATTCTTAACTGACACGTTCGCGAAGTCGAAACGCTCATTGAATATCACTAACGGTAATGCAAGAAGAAAATCTGGATATCTTTGTAAGACGACATCCATTTTTGAGATTCCAGATTACCTAATGCTACTCTTGTCCAGGAGTGTTTATAGCTTGTGGGAGTTTAGTGGTTCGTATAAATCAATGCCTCACACAGACACACGTACACACGTACACACGCACATGCGAACACTAATACACACAAATACACACGCACACAATAAAACACACCCACGTACACACATACTCACGGGCAGTTTATTATCTTTGCAGTTGCATAGTTAGGGAAGTATACGGCGTCATCGATATGTTAATCTTTAAAGGATCGGGGACCAAAGTCTACACCAAACACTTACAATTAAAGCAACAGCCTCCAGGACAAACTCCTTACTTGTGAGTTTCATGTAACTATGCACATACTAAAAAATCTTTCCCACTCGCTCCCTCTGGCCAATCCTCTGGAGTGTTAATCATGTACACGAGAAGCCGGTTATTACCTCGAGCATTTATACGTATATTTACACATACACTGTCCTTGTGTCTGATAGGGATATATATGTGCCACGGTGTCCTTGTAATTACAGCCTGTCATTCAAGAAGAGGGCGTAAGTTACCGAGATGACCAAATACCCTGTAGCCATGAAGACGTCATATAACTGCGTAGCTTGAATGCTTACACCACTGCCACGACCAAGCGTGGTGCACACAGTCCGTGCCATTTGGCAACAGGTGTGAGAGTTAAAAGTTTGGGGTGCTACTTCTGCATCCTCACGGTATTTGCAGTTTTATAACACTTATTTCATGCCTACAAAAAACAGGAATGCCATGTTAATCGACCTATTTTAGGACATTGCCCGCCTTAGACGTTGTTGAAACCCTACTGAAACTCACTGACCTCCAGTACAACTTTCTCCAAGTAGGATTATCCCCACCATCATGTTTACATTTAATGTTTTATGAAGACTGGTAGGGATCGGTTTCTCTGTGATGTCGTAGCTATGTCAATGTGTATGCCTTGCTCTGATGAAGTGGGTATTTATTTCAAACTACAGCAGTAAACTAAAGATTTACAATCATTAACACTGGAGCAAAATTAAGATAGAACGATTCTAACTTAGTACACCCACTTTATGTTTTGTGCCACGAATATTTGGTTATCCGATGGTGAAATATTTTGTTTGCGAAAAGACGACTGCATGAATTGTTCTCTTTCCCCAAACATACAAAAGGATCCTAAATTTCGATGCTATCTAAAGCTAAACTCTTAAATGTTTCACAAAATTACACGAGCTTTAGTTTGTTTATCCGGTCTGCAATCTAGGAGGTGTGTTACTCCCTACAGCTACTGACACGAGGATGGTTTGACACTTCTGAGCCTAACTACGTGCCTGGACATGAGGGTGGCTTGACAGTACTGAGCCTTGCTACGTGCCTGGGCATGAGGTCGGCTTGACAGTACTGAGCCTTGCTACGTGCCTGGACATGAGGGTGGCTTGAGTTCTGAGCCTTGCTACGTGGCTGGACATAAGGATGGGTTGACAGTTCTGAGCCTAGCTACGTGCCTGGGCATGAGGGTGGGTTGACAGTACTGAGCCTTGCTACGCGCCTGGACATGAGGGTGGCTTGACAGTTCTGAGTCTAGTTACGTGCCTGGACATGAGGGTGGCTTGACAGTTCTGAGCCTAGCTATGTGCCTGGACATGAGGGTTGCTTGACCGTGCTGAGTCTAGTTACTCGCCTGGACATGAGGGGGGCTTGACAGTTCTGAGCCTAGCTATGTGCCTGGACTTGAGGGTGGGTTGACAGTTCTGAGTCTAGCTACGTGCCTGAATATGAGGCTGGTTTGACAGTTCTGAGCCTTGCTACGTGCCTGGCCATGAGGGTGGCTTGACAGTTCTGAGCCTAGCTACGTGCCTGGCTACGAGGGTGGTTTGACAGTTCTGAGCCTTGCTACGTGCCTGGGCATGAGGGTGGCTTGGCAGTTCTGTGCCTAGCTACGTGCCTGAATATGAGGGTGGCTTGACAGTTCTGAGCCTTGCTACGTGCATGGATCTCACCTGTGGTAATTAATCATGTTTTTTCTGCGATGAAGAAAGGGGGCACGGATGTCAAAGTCATCTTAGGCGCCGCAATTCGTCCTGTAAAGTTGTGTCCCTTTGGCTGACATTATGTGATGTAACTGAGATACCTTTCAGATACCTTTCAAATCTCGCAAATCTCGCTCACTCACTCACTCATTCCACAAGGCTTGTCAGAAAGTTCTTTCTTTACGTTGCGTATAGTAGAAATATAACAGTCCCAAATCTCGTGAATAGGACGGTTTGTCATGCGTTTAAGCCACAGTCATGCACTGTGGCCATGGTAATAGGAGATTTGTTAACAGGTGCATTGTGGTTGTAAAACGACACAATTCCAGTGAAATGTCACCACATGTAACCTCGATACTCTCATGCAGTTATCTAAGCATATTGGTAAAACACTGGCCATTAGTGGTCTGACCTTTCGGGATGTTGTCCAGCAGTAGTTTTGAAATACCAGAGTACCGAAGACATCATCTTGCCAATTGATGTAACAGACATCGCCTTCTTCGGAAGAAATATTAAACGTTACCAATGCTGTCACTGATGTTTTTGTCCGGTTGATAGTGCTGACTCATCCATAGATACTAGTCGCACAACACAATCACCTGAGGTTGCTTCAGAATGACGTGATGAACCTGCCAAAGTTCTGATCAGGAAGTCATAAACCTTTGAACCGCGCGTGTCGTAACCTTTTCATAAACAATTGTTTCCGCAAAATGATCTGTATTCTCTTATGAGAGATGCTTCTGCATTTGCTGTGACAGGTGGTGAGTTGTCGATAATCTATAATCAGTGATTGTATATTATCACCATTTGACTTTGTGGTGGCAACTGAAGATATACATGACCTTTGATCATCTGATCGTCTTCTCGGCTCTCTCTTCTTCTCTTCCTGAAATCAGCTGCGCACCTCTCAAACCTTCGAAAGGGAGGACTATTCTCGAAATCTGGTTTATAGTGAGTGAGTATGGTTTTAAGCCGCGTTTAGCAATAATCCAACAATATTCCAACAATATCAAGGAGGGGGACATCAGATATGGGCTTCACATGTTATATCCACGTGGGAAATCGTACCCGGGTCTTCGGCGTGCTGAGCGGAAGCCTAATCCGCCCCAAAAGCTGGTTGTTAGAGTAATCCCTTTCTGCTGGAGATACTTGAGGAAGCAAAACGCAAGAACTATTCTATGTACGTAAATTCGTGAACGTGAATTTGCTTTCATACATTCCATATCAATGTTCTATGATGATCATCTATAAGAACGCCCAACGCACAAATTATAGATTGCTTGGCGCTTGCGATGACAGCGTCATCATGTGTTGAGCTTTAGTGGCCTTTTTAGGGTAAGAATTCAGTTTCCGACTTTACAGTAATTTATACTTTAATCTCGGTTGACTTGTGGAAGTGTCAGTGCTATGTCGATGAAGTCAGTAAGATTTAGTTCCATCCTGGTGTCATCTATGCATAGGCGTCATGTTAGGATGTTACCCACAAGATCTCCATGACACGGGATACTGGGGGCATAGGCTTCTCTGGAATCCACATGGAAACCACCCTGTCTAATCTTACAGTCTACTCAACTGAGTGTTTCATTCACAAACACAATCTCGCAGAGTAAATATCTTTAGTATCTTATCAAGTAGTTTCTGGTTATATCGATTAATATGTCAAGGACTATCTTTCACATCTAACAGAAACCTTCATAAATTGCATCTCTGATTTCTTCAAAAGTGATATTAATAAGATGTTATCAATGTTGGCTAAAACGACAGAAATAATATTTCCACACTCCTTTCATTATATTAAACGTAGATTATACCAAGGAAGACATTTATCATGTGTCGGTAAAGTGATTACACGTAATGTTGTTACAAGTGCGATATACATGTACAGTTTAACCCTTGTGAACCCCGTCTACCTCATCTAAAGCTGCTCTTGCGAACCATCGTTGTACAATACAGAACTCCTCATAGCAAAATCTTCAAACCCTGAAAGCCGTGCCTCAATGGAGCTAATGTCCAAGGTCTAAATTGAATCATAAGACAGCGTCTGACATCTAATACAGCGATTTGTGTGTAATACAATGTGTGGCATCTATTACAATGATAAGTGTGTAATACAGTGTGACAACTATTACAGCATTTAGTGTGCAATACATACATATGATACAACGATTAGTGTGTAATACAATATGTGAAATCTCATACAAAGATTAGTGTGCAATACAATGTGTGACATCTAATACAGCAATTAATGTGTAATACAATGTGTGACATCTAATAAAACGAATAGTGTGTAAAACAATGTGTGACATCTATGAGCGATTAGTGTGTAATACAATGTATGACATCTAATACAGCGATTAGTGTGTAATACAATGTATGGCATCTAATACAACGATTAGTGTGCAATACAATGTTGCATCTAATACAACGATTAGTGTGTAATACAATGTGTGACATCTAATACAACGATTAGTGTGTAATACAATGTTGCATCTAATACAACGATTAGTGTGTAATACAATGTGTGACATCCAATACAACGATTAGTGTGTAATACAATGTGATACATCTAATACAAAGATTAGTGTGTAATACAATATGTGACATCCAATAAAACGATTAGTGTGTAATACAATGTGTGGCATCTAATACAACGATAAGTGTGTAATACAGTGTGACAATTATTAGAACATTTAGTGTGCAATACACACATATGATACAACGATTAGTGTGTAATACAATGTGTTACATCTAATACAGCGCTTAGTGAGTAATGCAGTGTGTGACATCTAATACAACGATTAGTGTGTAATACAATGTGTGGAATCTAATACAACGATTAGTGTGCAATACAAAATGCGGCAGCTAATACAACGATTAGTGTTCAATACAATGTGTGACATCTAATACAATGATAAGTGTGTAATACAGTGTGGCAATTATTACAGCATTTAGTGTGCAATACACACATATGATACAACGATTAGTGTGCAATACAATGTGTGAAATCTAATACAACGATTAGTGTGTAATACAATGTGTGACGTCCAATACAACGCTTAGTGTGTAATACAATATGATGCATCTAATACAACGATTAGTGTTTATACAATATGTGACATCTAATGCAATGATAAGTGTGTAATACAGTTTGACAATTGTTACAGCATTTAGTGTGTAAAACACACATATGATACAACGATTAGTGTGCAATACAATGTGTGAAATCTAATACAATGATTAGTGTATAATGCACTGTTTGATGTCTGAAATTTACATGAATAATGACCTGTTTGACATCGAGTAAAATGGTTCATGTATCATACACTGTGTGGCATCGAATACACCGATTAACGAATAATAGACTGTGTGACATCTGTGTGACATCTAATACAACTTCAGTAAAGGAAATCATCGCGAAAGGTCTGGATTAGACTTGATAAAGTAAAGCAGACTTTGGACAATAAGATAAGATAAGATAAAGCAGCCATATATAACATTGCAAATGATAACCATAAAACGATTGTTAAAATATTCAGGATATAAATGCATCAATTTAGTACACAAACATTGATAATGACTAGAATTTGGACAGATGGAAGACAAATCATTCACTGAAGTTATTGTTATACACTAATACTAACTTGAACAAATGAGTGGCGAACCCTGTTGTTCTTAAAGTCGGCATACGCAGCCTGCGCCCAGAAGGTAATGATGAATATTCCGAAAACAGTATGTTAGTAGGATCACTTAAAATTTTGTTTGCCTATTTTGAAATTTGCTGCTCACAATAACTAACGCTACTTTCGATAGGAAGTCCAATAATTTTAGACGCTGCATTTACGATGTTTGAGACAGGTTCCCGAACCAACTCAATAAATTAAAGGTTATGACATTTTGAATAAAGGTTTTGTAAAATAACATCATGACAGTTTGGTCGATTTTAAAATGTTTCAACTTCCACAAAAAATGCAAGCGTTCTGGTGTCCTTTCCTATATTTTTTCTCAGTGTTTTCGGTCCAAGAGAGTTTTGAATCTAAGACAGTACCCAAATGTTTGTATTCAGTTACTCTTTCTATTTCATTATCTTCAATACTTACAGCATTTATTGTTGACTTACCTTTTCTAAAATCTATGTTCATTTCTTTGGTTTTTGCACATTCAAAAATAAAAAGTTTTATTTACACCATTCTACAAATTTTGAAATTTCAGATCTGTAACTAAATTCTGATTCCCTATTAAGGCCTACCAACAAACTGTAGAACATGTTTCTGCGTTGGATACACATTCATTGGTGTACAATATAAACAAAATTGGTGAAATAACGCAACCTTGTGGAGCGCCAGTTGATGTGTTTACGACTGTTGATTTCACATTATTAACCCATACAAACTGTTGGCTGTTAACTAGAAATGAATTAATCCATTTGATGATGTTAGAATTAACATTCATTTTGGAAAGTTTATCAATTAACAAATTAGGCTGAATAGTATTAAAGGCAGATGATAAATCAACAAACATTATTCTCACCTAAGTACCATAGTTTTCTAAAGGCTTATTATGTTGTTTAACAAGGGGATTGTTGCATCTTCTACCCCATGCCTTGCTCTGTATGCAAATTGTAATTGGTCAAGAACATGGCTGACTTCATTCAGCAATAAGATCTTATCAATGCCTTCTAAACATTTCATGGCAATAGAGGTTAGGGCCACAGGTCTGATTTCATTAAGAACAGAGTGATTTTTCTTTTTTGGCAATGGAATAATTTTAGAGGTTTTCCAAAGAATAGGAACATTATGAAAAGTAATTGATATCTGAAATAGCTTTTGAAAAATAACAGCCAGTTGCACTCTACATTCCTTAAGAACAATCTCAAACAAGTTATCAGGCCCACAACATCTACGTGGGTTTGTCTTACCGAACGAATTAATCACATCATCTGTCCATATATTCAACATTTCACAAGGTATAAGCAATTCCAATACAAGCCTCCTTTCATCTGAAAAATTCCTAGTATCAAATCGGGAGTAGAAGGGGTTTAACTCATTTGAAAACGATAAATCATCGCTGGATTCCAACTGTCGAGGTCTAATATTTGATCCAATGATGCCACTCCATGCATAACGTAAATAGTTTACAGAAAAATGTCTTTCAATCTTTGATTTGTATTCATCTTTACACTTCCTTGTTAAACAAGCAATCTCTTCCTGAATCTCTTTAACGTTGACCCTGTCCCCTGTACAAAAAGCCCTTTTCTTTTCATTTAAAACTGATTTGAACTCTTTAGTTAACCAAGGCTTGTTATTAGGAAATATTTTAATAATTTGACTGGCACAATGTGTTCTACACAGACATTTATATAATCAATTACAGTATTTGTAAACCCAAATTATCACTAGTATGTTCAAACATATCCCAATTTTTACAATCAAAGCATCCTCTCAACTGCTCTGAACAATCTTTCGTCCATGACTTTACATATTTTAAGACTGACTTTAATTTTTGACGATACAAAGGAACTAAATAAACAGTATTGAGATCAGAAGTGCCCATCGGAGCCTTTGCAAAAGATTTGTAGGCATCTTTCACATTACCATAGCACAAGTCAATAGTTTTTCTAGATCTTGTCGGACACTTCACATACTGATGGTATGATGGCAGAACATGTTTTAAGTCTCCGAGTATGAATTTTGGTGCCTCGGGTGAAAAATCATTAAGTTTGTCCATAGTGGTGTGAATAGTGTCGGCAGCTCGTTCCACATTATCATCCAGCCTCAATTTCATTTATTTGGCGCCGTAGACTTCTGACAGCTGACAGAATGATTGTTGGGAGAAGGGGTCTCACCTTTTGTCGAAGCCCCCCCCCTCGATTGCGCTTGGAAGTGTTATTACCTTTATCACTATTATTATTGTTTCATGAACATTCCGGTGGCAGGTAAAAGTTCAGATGACTTACACCTTTGAATCCTTGGAATTAAAGAAGCTGGTCCGCCCCAAAGCGAATCGTGTCGTAACGGCAATGATGGTTGCCATAGACGCCACTGGTCGCTACGGAAGTAATATGCAGCAAAAACCAGGTTACTGCCAGTGCGGCGCAAATCCATTTTCGCTTGTTCATCTTCTCCGTGGTTTGAACTTAAAAACTGTATACGTTTATGATGTTAACTCATTTGAGATAGTTATAACACAATCTTTCTTTTGGAGAGCGTGTCGCTACGGTGCAGCCCCATCTACCTATTATATTACTGTTTAAGATTATTTTATCTTATCTACCGTCGTTGTTGTTACAATTTTTGTAACAGTTCTTCTAAAAAAATATTCTTCTGACGTAGCACGTGAATGGGAGCAAGGAAAGCAACTCTGCTAATATTCCAAAGGCGGACATGTGATTCAACAAGTATTGTTAGAGTTAACTCCCCAGTCCCTTCACTCCGTCGAATCGGAAGCTGGCAGGGGTAATGGGGACGAAGAGCGTTTTGATATGCCACGAGTATCGCTTTAAATGTTGAATGAAATATAGCTTACGTGAGTAATTATTTAATATGAAGATGGAAATCTGAGAGCACATCCCTTAAGGAAATGGGTGTTTACTTTAGATGGTGGCGATATTTTATTTTTACATTAAACATTGTCATATTTTTCGAACCATGCAAGGGGAGTACGGTGCCAACCATTGCTCGCTTTGCGCGCATATAGGAAGACCGGTAATTTTTCTCTGTGATTGCAGTTTGAATGTGATTGGAGCAAGCACTCCATAACGAATGAATAATACCTTAACGTCAAATTTCAAGTCTGATACAGTCAGCGTGGAGGAGGCTCATGGATGCTATTGCAGTTGATGGAGGTTACAACATATATTGTCATCGTGCTTATGTGATTCCTTGAGCACTGTATGCAGCTTTGTTGTTCACGTCATAAGGTCATCGTTGTCAGCACTACAGAAAGAGTCATTTTTCTTACATATTTGCTTCTCTGAACTACAGCTTTCCTTTGTTTGGTGTTTAGATTTGCCATGCAATTAATCTTTTTGGGTCAGTTTATACAAATAGTAAGTTAAATTGATGTTTGAATAAGTTCCTTTGCTATGGTTAATGGTAACATATTGATACTATGAAATATGTGGGGTGTTGCGATACATTATTCCATGTTTATATCTGAATGTATACAGCGCCAGGGAATGCCAGAACGCACCAACCAACACAAGCACAACGAATCAATTCACCTCATCCCAGTTAAAGCGTCATAACATGGGGTGAATACCAGGGCATACCTCTTACCACTAGCACAACGAGTCAATCCACCTCATCCAATCTTCCTTGTGTAGAAACATTGGTGAATACCAGGGCATACCCCTTGTGTAAAGTAAGGTAGAAGACACACACACACACACACACACACACACAAACAACAAAGAAGAGAGAGCTGCCTTGATTCAAATACCTCATCACAGCTGCCTTGATTCAAATATAACACACTGATATACCGCTT
>VKKT01003674.1:52230-64064 GCA_008038995.1 Haliotis laevigata | reverse complement strand
GCCCACGTTGTTTAACTACTCAATATGGTTGTATGGTCTCTTTATGTCAGCACTATGTGTTGTCCACGTTGTTCAACTACTCAATATGGTTGCATGGTCTCTTTATCTCAGCACTGTGTGTTGCCCACGTTGTTTAACCACTTAATGTGGTTGTACGATTTCTTTATGTCAGCACTATCTGTTGCCCACGTTGTTTAACTACTCAATATGGTTGTATGGTCTCTTTATGTGAGCACTATGTGTTGCCCACGTAGTTTTACCACTCAATATGGCTTTATGGTCACTTTATGTGAGCAATATCTGTTGCCCACCTTGTTTAACTGCTCAATATGGTTCTACGATCTCTTTATTACAGGACTATATGTTGCCCACGTTGTTTAAGTACTCATTATGGTTGTATGGTCTCTTTATGTGAGCACTATGCCCTGCCCACGTTGTTTAACTACTCAATATGGTTGTATGGTCTCTTTATGTCAGCACTATGTGTTGCCCGCGTGGTTTAACTACTAAATATTGGTGTATGGTCTCTTTATGTGAGCACTATGCCTGCCAACGTTGTTTAACTAGTGAATATGGTTGTATGGTCTCTTTCTGTCAGCACTATGTGTTGCCCACGTTGTTTAACTTGTAAATATGGTTCTACGATCTCTTTATGTAAGCACTATGTGTTGCCCGCGTGGTTTAACTACTCCATATGGGTGTATGGTCTCTTTATTTCAGGACTATGTGTTGTCCACGTTGTTCAACTACTCAATGCGGTTGTATTGTCTCTTAATATCAGCACTATGTCCTGCCCACGTTGTTTAACCACTCAATATGGTTGTATGGTCACTTAATGTCAGCACTATGTGTTGCCCACGTTGTTTAACTACTCAATATGGTTGTATGGCCTCTTTATATCAGCACTATGTCCTGCCCACGTTGTTTAACCACTCAATATGGTTGCATGGTCTCTTTATGTCAGCACTATGTGTTGCCCACGTTGTTTAACTACTCAATATGGTTCTACAATCTCTTTATGTCAGGACTATCTGTTGCCCACGTTGTTTAACCTCTCAATATGGTTGTATGGTCTCTTTATCTCAGCACTATGTGTTGCCCACGTTGTTTAACCACTCAATATGGTTGTATGGTCACTTTATGTCAGCACTATGTGTTGCCCACGTTGTTTAACTACTCAATATGGGTGTATGGTCTCTTTATGTCAGCACTATGTATTGCCCACGTTGTTTCACTTGTAAATATGGTTCTACGATCTCTTTATGTAAGCACTATGTGTTGCCCGCGTGGTTTAGCTACTCAATATGGGTGTATGGTCTCTTTATGTCAACACTATGTGTTTCCCGCGTGGTTTAACTACTCAATATGGGTGTATGGTCTCTTTATGAGAGCACTATGCCTTGCCCACGTTGTTTAACTAGTAAATATTGTTGTATGGTCTCTTTATGTCAGCACTATGTGTTGCCCGCGTGGTTTAACTACTCAATATGGGTGTATGGTCTCTTTATGTCAGCACTATGTGTTGCCCACGTTGTATATGTACTCAATATGGTTGTATGGTCTCTTTATGTCAGCACTATGTGCTATCCATGTTGTTTAACCACTCAATATGGGTGTATGGTCTCTTTATGTCAGCACTATGGATTTCCGACGTTGTGTAACTACTTAATATGGTTGTATGGCCTCTTTATGTCAGGAATATGTGTTGTCCAAGTTGTTTAACCACTCAATATGCTTGTATGGTCTCTTTATGTTAGCACTATGTGTTGCCCACGTTGTATAAAAACTCAATATGTTTGTATGGTCTCTTTATGTCAGAACTATGTGCTATCCATGTTGTTTAACTACTCATTATGGTTGTATTGTCTCTTTATGTAAGCACCATGTGCTGTACATGTTGTTTAACCACTCAATATGGGTGTATGGTCTTTTTATGTCAACACTATGTGTTGCCAACGTTGTTTAACTACTCAATATGGTTTCATTGTCTCTTCATGGCAGCACTATGTGGGGTCCATGTTGTTTAACCACTCAATATTGTTGTATGGTCTCTTTATGTCAGGACTATGTGCTGTCCATGTTGTTTAACTTCTCAATATGGGTGTACGGTCTCTTTATGTCAGCAGTATGTGGGGTCCATGTTGTTTAACCACTCAATATGGTTGTATGGTCTCTTTATGTCAGGACTGTGTGCTGTACATGTTGTTTAACTGCTCAATATGGTTGTATGGTCACTTTCTGTCAGCACTTTGTGTTGTCCATGTTGTTTAACTACTCAATACGGTGGTATGGTCTCTTATGTCAGCACTATGTGTTGCCCACGTTGCTTAACCACTCAGTATGGTTGTATGGTCTCTTTATGTCAGGACTATTGTTTAACTACCCAGTATGACTCATTCAACCTCCTATTGTTCATGAAGTTACCGTGATACAACACAGGGATTAGGAAGCTTTCCATGCTACATCTAAATGTGGTTTCGTACCAGTACTGACATTTAGCTGCTGAATGTATGTGCAGTTAAAACGTGCATGGTTAACTACTCATATAGCACTGTCACACGAAGCATCTTCTGGGAACTTGGTTGTTGCATACATGAAGAATACGGTTATAATCCAATCCCTTCATATAGCAGGAAACGTAATTTATAATACCATATAATANATAATACCATATAATACATCTTGGATATGGTCCAAGGAGAGCTTCATCAATACGGTATATATTTTCACGTATTTTAACAAGTGTCAGATTGTTCAATATTAGTACAAGAAACGGATATTTTCACCCAGAAATGTGCGTTTGTTAAGGATTCTAAATTCCCTTTACACGCCCATTCTAACCTCTGATTTTCATCAAAGAGTTCAATGTCTACGATCAGTGGTGATTTTGGCTTTCCTTTGCACGCCGTGACAAGCTGAAACGCTTTAAGACGCAGTTTACCCCAGCCCACTCATTAAAGGCTTGTGGTTAGTGTGACTATATCGTTTGATTATATCGTTTCGGTGAAGGAAGGATAATGTTTAAACATGATTTTAGATATATTTTCTCATGAGATGTCTTGCTAGTGACATATATTTGGGGAAAATAGGCCCTTGTCGCTGTGAAGTGTTTCCTATAGTTTGCTTGATCAATGGAACACATGTGTAATGTGTAGAATGCATAATGAATGGAACTGGTGCGTGTAACTACTCACAAATAATCACCACAGAAGCATCATTTGCACTAACACATTGTCCTCCTACACACACCGGCTGCAAGTCACATTCTAAATCACTTTCTTTTTACCATTTCGTCAACCAGTTACACGGACAATGGCCAGGCACGGTGCTAAAAAGCAACATGACAAGCTGCAAGTAAGATTGGATTTACTGCAACTTCGAAACACACAAGACAAACTTTCCCCTGCGGAAAAGATTCGAATGTCCTTGTATGTTAGCGTTAGTAGTTGAGCACAATCAGTTGTTTCAGGGGAGGTTGCTAACGCAATAGACTCGAAGTCTCTGTTTACATTGCATCACACATCACAAATATAGTCCAGCTATGAACGAACTGTAACAAGATTTGGTAATGTATCTTCAGAGTTGAGAACTACGCATCAACAATGTGAAGTGCAGAGCCCCACACCAAACATTGGGTTGTTTGTCATCCTGAAGTCAAATAAAGAGTGCATACCTACTAGATCGATCTTGCCTCGTGTTCTTACTCGGGTCGTCAGAGCATATAGTCCAACTTTATCAAATGTAATTTTGTCTTACGATGATGGATGGTGAAAGACATGTTCCCTGTGCCGACATGGTGACGAGATCAATACGACTGTCAAATTCATATTTTGAAGTGTGGAACCATTTGTGTAATTGAACTTGTCAAGATGAAGAACTGCATTGATGAAATCATCTTGGTTAATATAAGAGCACACTTTCCATATCATGGCAACAGTTGATAAAGAAACATGCATGGGGTGTCCATTTCCTGGCAGCGTTTGTAAAGAACTCGCCTACAAGGGAAGATGCATCAACGTTTCAATAACCATCTTGACCTGGAGTTTTCTGGCAGCTGCATATATCACGAGGTGGGAAAGATACGGGACAAGGCAATCTATTGCTTGACTGTGTTCCCCAGAAACCTGTGATTGCTGTGCCGGTGTGCAGACAAATAAGCAGAGTTATTATTGGGAGCTAAAGCTGACGAGTGGATACGAAGGGCAAACATCAGGTCGTAACAACATGATTAATATAGGGCTGGGACGGGTAGGACAAAAATGGAATCGAGTACCCGCATGTACTTACCGGAATCGGAATCGAGTACCCGGAAATGTAAGGAATGCAGCGGTTCTGTCAATTATCGGAATATTCACTCACGATTTGACAGAGATTATTATAGAAAACTTGAAAGGATGGCAATATGACATTGAAACATTGATCTTAGGCTATATGATTTACGTCTGTTTATAACGAATAAAAAGAATGTGCTCTTTCAATACTAGTATACGTTCGTTTTAATATGTAAATTCATTTGTATTAATTGATATTCCCAACACATAAAATCATTTAATTGCAATCTCTTAGCAGTCAACGTATTCAGGTTTGACGTAAATGTAAAAGCTATGTGTCATGAAATTGAAATAAAATAGAAACTAAAGACGAAATTCAATGTGATCTTTTAAAAAAGCTCGATAAGCAATGGACACAGTTACATAATGCAATGAACACGTTTATTTTTTAGGTTGTGTTTTAGTGCAAGATGTTTGTGCATTGAACCTGTGCTGCTTCCGCAGTAGATTGGCATGGTACCACAGAGTCGGCATTAGGTTCTCTTGCCATTTGCATCAAGCTCAAAATGGGCCAAAACACTCAACTTAGCATGCGAGACGTCCATAGTGCTTTAGGTTAGAGTTACCTGCTCTTGTCATTACAGTGTTCTCTTCCTTTCCGGGTACTCGATTCCTTGAAATTGGACTCGATTTCAGCTGTTCCCGATCCGGATTCGAGTACCCGAGTATCCGTCAAAGCCCTAGATTAATAGGAATAATAGTTCCATGATAGGAAATCAAACATTACACATTAGACTTTTGGACGGGCATTAGTTGCTTTCAATCGATGCTTAGAGATGGATTAATTTGTCACATGGAGAAAACCACAAGTAACTGATGGAATTCGTAACACGTATCACTCCCTTGAAAGGTCGTATTGAAAGCATCTGACAGCCTCCCACTGAAAATATTTAACACCACCCACCATCACCTTTCGTTTTAGTTTTCTCACATGTTAGGAAATGATGCTCCTGCTAGTGTCTAATGATACATTAAGCCAATGGATAGTCAGAAATACTGAAGACGTATATAGAAAGAAGTCACAGTGCTGAAACAAGTCACTCACCACTGATGCCGTGGCTTTCTTGAATTAGTGTTTAATGACCAGCCTTATTATAAACACCCTAAAACACCACCAAAAGCTAATAACCTACATGATGTTATGACACATTTGTTGATGAAATTATACATGAGATGCTCATACTTCGTGCACTGGGACTAACGTACACTATTTAATGTGGCAATTCAAGGAAAAACGTACTGACATTTAAGTGATGTGATATCAAATTTGATACCATGAATATTCCCTTGAAATCGAACCTGTTGGCTTTTCAACATCACGGTCTTGTACCTATATTATTCGCTAAATACTTCCATATACCTATTCGTATCTGTCTGACTTATGGCATGTATATGTGTAGACCTACTCATTCATCACCATTATGTTAGACACTGGACTACTCATGTTTTATCCTTATTGTGCAATATTGTTCATGTATTGTTGGCCAGCAGACGTTGTCACTTCGGTACACCACCGATCCCGTTACAAAGAAATCGGTAGGTTATTGCAGTTAACATCATATGTGTGTGCAACGCACGTACAATGCGCGTTATTAGTCTGGTGGAGGTTTTGGTTGGTAGACACGTCTTAGTTTGTCCTTAACTGTACACCAATGCAAAGGTAACATCGTCCGATAGGGCGTTGCGTTTATAATGAGACGTGGGTTCGAATCCCAGCCCGATACCCGTTTTTGTGAGCTACACCAAAATGGTCAACGTCTAAGACTTGTATCACTTTGGGACTTCCTCCGGTACGGCTCAATAGAAGGTAAGCAGTAATTATAAGCGTACCGGGTAGACAGTATCTTACTGAATGCCATCGTAAACATAGTGTATACATAGTGTATACATTTGTATGGTGAACATCTAGCATCATTTAGGGGCTTCCACCGGGACTCCTAAATACATGTGTAAACGTGATGGGAACGAAATGTAGTACAGAATGTAGAGTAAGTATCCACAATTACACTATGCATAATTTTCGTAAGTGTTTGTCTAAGTATATGCCGATGCTGATTACATCATATCAGTAAGTATGCCACAGAAGCCGATGTGCACATGACGCCTCAAGGAACATAGTGCCCGTAGTTTCACAGTATCACAGTATCCAGTAATCTCCAAGTGCAGAATGTACTGAAATGACCAGTTCAATGTAACACGTGTTATATCTGGGATTACACGTTCTGTCATAAAACATGTGTTACATTGGACCACTTTCCAAATGGCATTGTGTATTCCTGATCAGTTGGTTCATATACCCTAGACATTCTCAATTCAAATGCACACCAAGAAGTGCCGTCTGACTGATGTCACTTCCGCTTGAGGGGCGGTGGGGTAGTCTAGTGGTTAAAGCGTTGGCTCGTCACGCCGAAGACCCGGGTTCGAATCCCCACATGGGTACCATGAGTGAAGCCAATTTCTGGTGTCCCCCGCCGTGATATTGCTGAAATATTGCTAAAAGCGGCGTAAACCCAAACTCAGTCAGTCAGTCAGTCAGTCACTCCCGTCATTGGGAATCCGTGGATGACAAGACCTTTTCTTACACTAACCCCTACTTAAACTATGACCTGCAACCACCACATGGATGCACTTTTCCACAACAACTCCACACCTTGACGCTCACCGACGTTTAACTTGAGCTGGATTTTCAGTATGATAAAGTTGAATCAGTTTTCGGCAGTAAAAACCACACTGTCAGACATGGTACAGGTTGTACCTGTCTTTGCCTAATGTTGTCTTCGGCGCTGATCTTCATGGGTTAAGGTTAATCAGCTGAAATATCTACGACATCGTCAACTGACGTCTTGCAAATGCAAATTGGGTAAGTAGGTTGTACTACACTGGACAGCATGTGACAGATGTGATTGGATGATATTGTGTAAGATATTTATATTTTGTAAATGTACATCCAACCAGTAATCAAAACTGATCACATTTGTTTAATATCTAGTGCTGCCTTTTTTAACACGATGACTTATCCTGAATGTGTGCACAGATATTTTCAAGAAGGTGACATTTGGTGCGGAACTGGGGTTCAACTTCAGGTGCTCGAAAATAGGCAGGCAAAGCATGCTGGACTTGGTGTTTTTCTTTTAGATTAAAGACCAGACTGTACCCATGTGTACATGAAATGGCTGTTGACAGCCTGGGTGATTAAAAAATACATAACGTTATAATATATTATACATATATAACTATAGAAGTCTGTGGGAAAACATTTGGTTTTTTGTAACCAGTACCGGCCATACTGAGGCGTCGTCACGTGTGGTCTGCCTGATCTAGACCTGTCCTGTGTACTGCCAGTCTGCAAGCAACGTCGGTGATGCAGGTGTTCGTTTGAAGTTTCTTGCAATATCTGTATCATTCCTAAGAACCTCGATCTCTGATGTGAAGTTCACCGTGGCATGTTGTTTGAGCTTTTTCATTAACTGTGATGTTTTGGCAACGATCCACTGACTTTAATATACTGCACGCGCATTTTTTGGGTACCCAAAAAAGGCATTTAGCTGTTTATTTTCACTGCACATACATCTTCCACCTCTTAAATCCTTAATGTTTTCAGTCAAATCCAATTTTGAAGTGTATGTAATCTTTTGCAAGACAGTTTATTACAAATGCAAGGGCGAACGTGAGATAAATCTTGTTAAATATACACATATTAGTGTGGCAGATAGTGGATTGTGTGTTTATGATCATGATTTTACTCATGAGCTGTATTACTGCAGTATATTGTAAAAACACGTTCTTTTGATATAGCATTTAAAGTAATAATGAATGTGTATATCTTTACTTCAGATTTCTATGACAACTATCTTCATTAGTGTATACATATTTGTTTCATTTCTGGCATTCACTTTAAAGTTTATGAAGTATTTAGCTAAGCATAATAAAGTTCCAGTATTTAGTTAGGTTCTGCTTGCGGTAACTCTCAAGTGGGTTGTGTATGTTTCTTGTGTAACGCCGCACTCAGTGTTGGGTAGACCCGTGAAGATCCGGGTTAGAATTGATCTTCAGCAACCCATGCTTGTCGTAAGAGGCGACTAAAGGGATCGGGTGGTCAGCCTCGCTGACTTCGTTGACACGTGTCATCATATCCCACTTGCGTAGATCGATGCTCATGTTGATGATCACTGGATTGTCTGGTTCAGACACAATTATTGACAGACCGCCATCATATAGCTGGAATATTGCCGAGTGCGGCCTTAAACAACAAGAACGAACCAACACTGTTGGGTGGACAGTCACCTTCACAGGGACCTAGTGGTACAATACCCATGCGAAAACATGCTAAGTATAACTACAGTGTGCAGAATGTGTTCGGCCTTCAAAAAATGAAGCAATTATGAACTTGTTCCGAAGCTAGTTTAGACGAAAAAATACCTTTGTATGCACTGAACATTATCATATAAATCAGCTCTATTACAACTTTATGCAATATTATCCAAAACAAGAGAACATTCTTAAAAGAAGAAAGTCGAACCAGATTTTTATAAATCCTCGACCAACAATATCATAAAACAACAGATCATCCCTGTTACTCTGTTTTTCCACTCAATTAACTGCATACAGCCTCACTTTACGCTATACAGTGAAAATCACCTGAGCTACTTCATCCAGCTTACAGATTAATGTACTTACATAGACATTAATTTGACACAGGGTTATATTTCGACATATGATTTGCCGTTAAATTAGACATGGGGCTTAATTAACTAGCAATATTAACTGATCTTCTCTTTAATGTAGCACTAAGATTGCTTACGGTCTGTTATGACCTACCTACTTTCAGTTATTTACCTATTGTTCCCAGTATCAAGAAGTGACCTTGATATGACACGGACATTAGGCTGCTTTCCACAGTGTATATTCATATGTTTATATTCTCAATAGCTCTTCTGACAGTTAGGAAAGGTTAAGCATATATTACACAATGCGTCTTCAATGAACTTATAACTTACATACAATAATATACTTTGTTTCGGTTAGATTCTAGTCTGAATTCAGTTCCTTCATGTAAAAAGAAACGGAATACCATGTTGTCTTGCACCAAAAAAGTTGGTCTGTCGATTTTATGGGATAGTGCAAAATTTGGTTTTGTTGCAATTATTAGATTTTGTGTTAGTGACCAATCCATCGGTATCAAATGAAATCAAACGGACTACATATTTATACATTGATAATGCCATTTACATGAGTTATACTTTTGATATGGCCCGACGAGAACTTTATCTGTGCGCTTGTATATCTCTAATCTGTCACGTGTCAGATTGTGCAATCTCTTTGTGCACGTGAAACGGGTATTTGAAACATGAAACATGAGTTTGGTAAGGATTCCACATTTCCCCTTAACACCCATTCCCGCTCTCTGATATTTCATCAAAGTGGTAAACGTCTATGATCAGTGATAATTTCCTTTCCACATTAAGCTGACACGCCGAGTGACAGGACTGAAACGCTCCTACAAGCAGTGAACCTCAGCCCACTCACTCTCTGTTTGATGCAACTTGTGCTTAGTGTGACTATATCGTCTGATTATATCGTTTCAGTGAAAGTAGAATAATGTTTAAACATGACTATTTTTTGGGTGTGTGTTCCCATGAGATGTCTGGCTGGTGACATATATTTGAGGAAAATATACACTTGCCGCTGTGTTTCCGATAGTTTGCGTGGCCAGTGGAACTCCCGTGTAATGTGCAGAATACATGATGTATGGCCTGTATAACCGCTGGTGAGTGCAACTACTTACCAATAATCACTACAGAAGCACCATTTATATACACAGCCTTTACACTGTCCTCCTACACACACCAACTATAAATCACACCAATATAATCGCCTGTTTGAATCAATTTAAACACACATCACACCAATCTAACGTTCTAATCTTCTACTGTTTCAACAGGTTACACGAACATCATACCAAATGGCGATTCCACAAGCAACATTTTATGCGAGGATGTGCTGCCATTTCAAAGCACACAAGACAAAGTTAATTTCCTCCAGTAAACGTTTTGAATGTGTTTGTACACTGTATATGCAGTTACAGTGTCACTGTACCTGATCACTACCAACTGTTTGAGGGGACGTGTCTCTGTATACACTGGATCATAATAAAATGTTAAGTCAACTGAGTGTCTTCAGAGTTGAGAACTACGTCTCAACAATGTGGACAAAGTGCAGAGCCCTACACTCATGCATTGGGTTGTTTGTTATCAAATAAAGAGTGCATACCTACTAGATCGATCTTGATTCTTATTCTTACTCAGGTCGTCAGAGCATATAGTCCAACTTTATCAAATGTAATTTGTCTTACGATGATGGATGGTGATAGACATGTTCCCTGTGCCGACATGGTGACGAGATCAATACGACTGTCAAATTCATATTTTGAAGTGTGGAAAAATTTGTGCCATTGAACTTGTAAAATTGAAGAACCATATTGATGAAATCATCTTGGTTAGTATAAGAGCACACTTTCCATATCATGGCAACAGTTGATAAAGAAACATGGGGTGTCCATTTCCTGGCAGCGGGAAGGACGTTTGTAAAGAACTCGTCTACAAGGGAAGATACATCGACGTTTCAATAACCATCTTGACCTGGAGTTTTCTGGCAGCTGCATACATCACGAGGTGGGAAAGATACGGGACAAGGCAATCTATTGCTTGACTGTGTTCCCCAGAAACCTGTGATAGCTGTGCCGGTGTGCAGACAAATAAGCGGAGTTATTATGGGGAGCTGAAGCTGACGAGTGGATACGAAGGCCAAACATCAGGTCGTAACAACCTGATTAATAGGAATAATAGTTCCATGATAGGAAATCAAACATTACACATTAGACTTCTGGACGGGCAGTAATTGCTTGCAATCGATGCTTAGAGATGGATTAATTTGTCACATGGAGAAAACCACAAGTAACTGGTGGAATTCATAACACCTATCACTCCCTTGAAAGGTCGTATTGAAAGCATCTGACAGCTTCCCACTGAAAATATTCAACATAATGGACGTACGTTGTTTCTTTCCACGTTTCTTACACCTTAGAAAATGTTGCTACTTCTGGTTTCTAATGAAAACCGACAAGCAACTGCTAGTCAGTGAAATAGATAGAAGCATATTACAAGAATCGTCTATTCATGTAACTCACCACCGATGACGGGGCTATGTTCAGTGTAAGCATGTAGAACATGTATTCCTTTACCAAACGAAACAGAATGAATATTGGTTTACATTAAAACACACAATGCAGTAGTAACATTTACTGCAGGCATGAATTGCCTGGGGAAAGAAAGTATACATTTATGTTTGATGATGACTAAAAATAACCTGAACATGAATGTATCATTTAGTGTATTTGGTGTCTCAGAGGCCACATTACTTGCGTAATGTCAATGAGTATTTCACCAAATAAACTCTGTCAAAAAAGAAACGCAACCCCTGTATTTTAGAGATTTTGATCTGAAG
>VKKT01003666.1:110913-125670 GCA_008038995.1 Haliotis laevigata | reverse complement strand
TCTGCTAGCAAGTAAACAAAGGGGGATAACTCTTCACAAACCAATGAAAAAGGATTAACGGACTTGTCTCTCTTGAATGAAACCAAGCACTTGATAGCTGGTCAAGGTTGTTTTTACTAGAAATCCAAATAAACATATTCCTAAAATTCTCAATACGTTCTGGTCATACTATATTCTTGCCTTGAACACAGTTAATGACTTGAGAGATAGAGCGAATGAAGACGCTATGTTATTGTGACGACATTGAAACATTGGACTGGTATTATGAGCCAGTGCGATTGAAGCAAAAACGCCTTGGAAACAGCGGTTGATATCATATCTCACATAGCAACATCGTCTGTGATAACCAGTTGACATTTGCAATACACTAGACACCCGTAGAGGGAAACGAGTCAAGAACCATTTTGTGCGTCTTCGGAGATTGCACAAAAATACCCAAACAAACATCATGTGTCTATGCAAACACTGCACGGTTCTGAATGATACCAGCAAAAAGCCCAAAGATTTCGCAAACACGGCTTGACAACAATATTTTATCTCCAAATAGTTTGGGTCAAAGATTTGATTTAAACTGCGTTTTCCCTTTTTCAGACATTTGTGCAGCAATCGTCATATGTAAAACATTTCGGAAGATCTGAAGTTTCTCATGTTAACTTCGTAAGTACTGGATTGCAAATTTCTTCCTCAACAGTTTATATTCCTCTAAAACATTCTCCGCTCATATCATCTCTAAATGATCGTTGAAAACCATACATATGTAATCCCAGTAGCATTTTGAAGGTGTGCATTAGGTAAGATAGCAAAATATTCATTTTCGTTCAGTAATTTATTTAATTCAATGTGTGTCTTGGACAGTCACCACGCACCTCAGTTATACATGAACTGAAGCAGTCATGTTTGAACAGCATAATTGGATCCATGTACATCCGCTGACAGAAAGAAGACGTATGATTGGGCAAAACCTACCTGCGTCGCCCTTGTAGCTCCAGTGATGGCTGAGATCACCGCCCCCATTTCGACCTGGAATATTAAAAATTTAACATAGATCAAGTTATTTGTATTCAATAATTGAAAGTGTTATCATTTATAAAACTACTGCACATATAAAAACGTTGTTTGAAGTTGAACGTCAACTTGTCTCACATGTTCCTCCAGGGGAACATTGCTCTGATCTGTTAATCCGCGTGGTCGCCGTTGGGCTATTTTTGTGTATTTTCTTCTTATGTAGCTCATAAACTGACACATGGATAATTAAATCAACTGTAATGCAGATCGCCACGGCGCCTGTAAACTCATTATGCCAGTAATATGTGTATTTGGTAGTTGTTCGGTATTAGTAAGTGAAATTTATTGTCACGTCTCAATACAAGAGGATTATATCCCTGTCAACTGCCTTTGACAACGACGCCTAATAAATAACGTTAATCCCCAATGATGCGGGCTTTTGTAGTTTATGGTGGTAGGGTTGGATACATGTAAGGTTGGCTGTCAGATAATAAACTTCCTCGTAATCGATGAATTCCCCTTTTGCGTAGAATATTTGTTGGGACCATCCCTTTGTAATCTGAACCTTTGAAAATAATATTATGTAGGTGTAGGGATTTTAATCATGTAACTTAACATTGGTCATACATTAAATAAAATGAGTTTTAGATTCGTATCATACTATCCCGAATTTTGGCTACCAATCAATCGGTCAATCTTTATTGACTCCAAAACCACCTACGGTGGTACAAGGGCAAAACACAAAACATATATTACACATTATGCATGCGTCTTAGTGACTATTTTTTATCAAGATTTGTAAAATATTTATGAATCTAGACAGGCATTTCAGTTCATTTGTGCACTTAGGTGTCACATCTACGGATGTAATGAAACTCATCCCCATCACTTTTTAGTTGCTAAGTTTACATAAACGATCTTCCCTCGCAGTGCCCTGCAACCGGCCAGTCTCTATAGATAAGTTATGATTTGAAGTGCGGAATGTGCGACAGGTGAATAATTGGCTTGCCTTTGCATGTATTCATGATGGTGCCACCGGCGGGCAGGATATAGTCACATTTGATGGAACTCCTTGTATCAGCACTATTGTGATAGTGATTCCTAAATAAATGCTCAAGATATAGTGGGATTTATACAGTCGACTCAGACATATCTCATGGATGTGGAAAGGGTTTGGTCAATTTCCTTATTGAAAGACGACATGTTCGTAAAATGGATGAAGTGCCACTTAAATACACTAAGAAGCCAAACAAAGAATGCATTCATGTTTGAAGAGTGATACATATAAACCAAATAGGAAATGGCTACATGATTCTGATAATTTGATACCGGTCTCATTGTTGTGTTCTGGACGTCACCCTGCAGTGTTGCGGCGTCATGTAGCCTAGTTACGTTTTGTGTTTCCTATTGGGGATAATCCCCTTTGCTCGTCAGTTATTGGAGATGGAATAGACGTGTGTGAATTTTACTTCCCTCTATGTGATCAAACAAGTGGATCTGTTCTTCGTACTGTTCTTATATATAGGTGAGCTGGACAAGCCTGCTCACGAAGCTATTTAATAAAGGTTAAAATACTGTAAGAGTAAAAGTATGTGAGTGAGTGAGTGAGTTTAGTTTTACGCCGCTTTTAGCAATATTCCAGCAATATCAGGGCAGGGAACACCAGAAATGGACTTCACCCATTGCACCCAATGTGGGGAATCGAACCCGGGTCTTCGGCGTGACGAGCGAACGCTTGAACCACTAGACTACCCCAACGCCCAGTAAAAGTAAAAGTAAAGTAATAGTAAAAGTAAAATATTTATGGCACCAGTGAGTTTGTGTTTGATGTGAAACGGGCATTTGTACCATTGACATACATGGGTGTTGGGCAATGTCAGAACTATAGAAGGACAACATAGTTGACATATTATCTCGGTGACGCAGTGAGTGAGTGTCACTTCCAACCTTGTTGGTGCTCCGTTGGTAATATGCATGGCTGAGTTTGTTAAAGTCTCACTTCTGTCACGCGTGACAAGTCATTTATCACACGAACACCATGCCTAAAGGGCACTCTGATTTTGGTCCACTTTCTTCACAGACCAACATAGAAACAGAGACCTTCGATCTCCCACCACGGCTTTGTCGCGCTTAAGTTGTTAACGTCATTTTATTTTATTATTGTAATGACTTTATTTTTTCTCGTATAAATATAGAGCGTAAGTAAAAGTGATATATCTTTTTGTGCTTGAGTGAATGAGGGACAGAACCTTAAAACAGCGTTTAGTATTTCAGTTATATCACGACGTTCCAGCTAAATCCTAAACGAAATTCATACCTTGTGCATCGTGAAATAAACGAGAGCTGTATGTCACTCAGCATGGTCTCAACAAATCATGGATTTGAACTCATACTCAGCGAATCCTGTCACGACTGAGGCGTTTCAGTCAGTTGGGCCACCAATGTGTTCTAACTGTTAAGGGGAAGAGGGTGGCCTAGTGGTTAAAGCGTTCGCTCGTCAAGACGAAGACCTGAGTTCTATTCCCACATGGGTACATTGTGCGAAGCCCATTTATTATGTCCGGGACAATTTCTGGGATATTGCTTAATCGGCGTGAAACCTTACTCACTCACTCACCCATTTCTAAATGTTGAACATGCCCGAAAACTCACCTAATTCAACAATATTACAACAGATGAACCACAAGAAGAGCAAACCTCTTTCTCCTGAACGTCAATATACACAACTCTATCAGGGAGGACAACAGCTACGCGTATACTGAACTGGCGGATATAACGAGGGTCCAATCCACTATCAGTTGACAAACTACGCTTACAACGAACTAACATTGGTTGTCCCTTTGAGTTCGTTATAACCGCGGTGTGCGTTATTTAGTTAAATACGTCTGGCAGTAAATAGCATATCTTTTACAAAACTTGTATTCGTTGCACGATACTATGACATACAGAGATAAAAAAGGTGATGGATGTCAAGCGGCACCACAACAGGAACGTATACTGACGACCAAAAGAAAGTATACATTTCAAACTTGGATCAGCCCCAAACATTACACAAGTTAACAAACATTACCACAATGAAACCGGGCGCGGCCGAAAACGACCGCAACTATGAAAAAAGTGCACAGAGAATGGGGACTCGGGAATGGGGACACGTGACCAGCGCGAAGATTACCCCAGGTTCGACGTTGTGCGCATCACTGTCGTCTGATGGCAATATGTTTGTAAGGGCTGCACAACATGTTCCCGTTGAGTATGAAAGCTGGACCGTCACTGGAACTCGAGTAGTCATTTATTTATTAACCGTAACCCATGTCGGATGAATCGATCCTGTACTCTTGATGTTAAAATGGACATCATTGCGAGAATACCTGTGACGTGGAACACCCTGAGCGGGGCCTGTCGTCAACGTTTGGGTCAGTCTGCTAATCACAGGCTGTGAAATATTTAACATATAGGCTACTGCGTGTAACATATAGGATTTCGGCAACCTTCCAGAATGCAATAGTCTGTAGATGTTCAACGCATTGCAAACGCCGCACCACAAAACAAGGCAGGGAATCAAACACGTCTCCGATATACAATGGGAAGAATCAGTAAGACAGAAATAATTTATTAACTCTTCTTTAAGAGTCAAAGTCAGGAATAACACGCCTGCGTATGACAGCGTGAGGTAGAGAAATCCATCGGATGTGTTTTAGCTCTCGGTTTTACAGACTGAAATGAACTGTTCTTTCATAGGAGCTACCTTTGTCCTAGTAGCTCTGTATTGTACATTTCACGATGCCCGATAGTTTTAAGAGCATATAAGCTACATGAAGAGAAAGACAGCGAGTTGACATCATTGTGAGAATACATGTGATCGGCGCTCATTGACTGCATTAGGGATCATTGTCTCAATAGGATCATATAGTGGTTTGTCGTTAACACTAAACATATGCATCCTTACGGGCACTAACTGTGCATGCTGTTTCACATGAAGAAACGTACATATATTCCATACAAAATCTAGTTATGGAGTAATGATATACAAGTAAATGTACGTTTATGTACGCACGCTGTTGAAATCATGATAAATATAACCTTTATATATTTGTAAATAATGTAACATGTAACAAGTTTCAATCCAGTTTTCTCCTGTTCTTTGACACGTTAAACTGTTTCACACTGATAGGTTGCTCACAACAATGTCAGGTTTTCAAAGTTTTGTATAGAAAATGAAAGGAATACACAGAAAACGGTGTATATTTGCTAATTTAGTTAAGGAAACTTGCGTGCCGTTAAAAGGAATACTTTTGATGACCAGGCGATATATGATGTAGACATGATATGAATTCACTTATATTGTCCCATATCCTAGCAACTTCATTTCAGTTTCGCAGCAATAACAGAACCACATTTTGCATCAATAACAACCACATTTTGCATCAATAACAGAACTACATTTTGCAGCCACAATTGTCCTACATTTTGAGGCAATAACAGAACTACATTTTGCAGCATTTGTATCAATACCAGAACTACATTTTGCAGCATTTGTATCAATAACAGAACTACATTTTGCAGCAATAACAGTCCTACCTTTTGAGGCAATAATATTTTGAGGCTATAACAGAACTACANGTGAGTGAGTGAGTGAGTTTAGTTTTACGCCGCTTTTAGCAATATTCCAGCAATATCAGGGCAGGGAACACCAGAAATGGACTTCACCCATTGCACCCAATGTGGGGAATCGAACCCGGGTCTTCGGCGTGACGAGCGAACGCTTGAACCACTAGACTACCCCAACGCCCAGTAAAAGTAAAAGTAAAGTAATAGTAAAAGTAAAATATTTATGGCACCAGTGAGTTTGTGTTTGATGTGAAACGGGCATTTGTACCATTGACATACATGGGTGTTGGGCAATGTCAGAACTATAGAAGGACAACATAGTTGACATATTATCTCGGTGACGCAGTGAGTGAGTGTCACTTCCAACCTTGTTGGTGCTCCGTTGGTAATATGCATGGCTGAGTTTGTTAAAGTCTCACTTCTGTCACGCGTGACAAGTCATTTATCACACGAACACCATGCCTAAAGGGCACTCTGATTTTGGTCCACTTTCTTCACAGACCAACATAGAAACAGAGACCTTCGATCTCCCACCACGGCTTTGTCGCGCTTAAGTTGTTAACGTCATTTTATTTTATTATTGTAATGACTTTATTTTTTCTCGTATAAATATAGAGCGTAAGTAAAAGTGATATATCTTTTTGTGCTTGAGTGAATGAGGGACAGAACCTTAAAACAGCGTTTAGTATTTCAGTTATATCACGACGTTCCAGCTAAATCCTAAACGAAATTCATACCTTGTGCATCGTGAAATAAACGAGAGCTGTATGTCACTCAGCATGGTCTCAACAAATCATGGATTTGAACTCATACTCAGCGAATCCTGTCACGACTGAGGCGTTTCAGTCAGTTGGGCCACCAATGTGTTCTAACTGTTAAGGGGAAGAGGGTGGCCTAGTGGTTAAAGCGTTCGCTCGTCAAGACGAAGACCTGAGTTCTATTCCCACATGGGTACATTGTGCGAAGCCCATTTATTATGTCCGGGACAATTTCTGGGATATTGCTTAATCGGCGTGAAACCTTACTCACTCACTCACCCATTTCTAAATGTTGAACATGCCCGAAAACTCACCTAATTCAACAATATTACAACAGATGAACCACAAGAAGAGCAAACCTCTTTCTCCTGAACGTCAATATACACAACTCTATCAGGGAGGACAACAGCTACGCGTATACTGAACTGGCGGATATAACGAGGGTCCAATCCACTATCAGTTGACAAACTACGCTTACAACGAACTAACATTGGTTGTCCCTTTGAGTTCGTTATAACCGCGGTGTGCGTTATTTAGTTAAATACGTCTGGCAGTAAATAGCATATCTTTTACAAAACTTGTATTCGTTGCACGATACTATGACATACAGAGATAAAAAAGGTGATGGATGTCAAGCGGCACCACAACAGGAACGTATACTGACGACCAAAAGAAAGTATACATTTCAAACTTGGATCAGCCCCAAACATTACACAAGTTAACAAACATTACCACAATGAAACCGGGCGCGGCCGAAAACGACCGCAACTATGAAAAAAGTGCACAGAGAATGGGGACTCGGGAATGGGGACACGTGACCAGCGCGAAGATTACCCCAGGTTCGACGTTGTGCGCATCACTGTCGTCTGATGGCAATATGTTTGTAAGGGCTGCACAACATGTTCCCGTTGAGTATGAAAGCTGGACCGTCACTGGAACTCGAGTAGTCATTTATTTATTAACCGTAACCCATGTCGGATGAATCGATCCTGTACTCTTGATGTTAAAATGGACATCATTGCGAGAATACCTGTGACGTGGAACACCCTGAGCGGGGCCTGTCGTCAACGTTTGGGTCAGTCTGCTAATCACAGGCTGTGAAATATTTAACATATAGGCTACTGCGTGTAACATATAGGATTTCGGCAACCTTCCAGAATGCAATAGTCTGTAGATGTTCAACGCATTGCAAACGCCGCACCACAAAACAAGGCAGGGAATCAAACACGTCTCCGATATACAATGGGAAGAATCAGTAAGACAGAAATAATTTATTAACTCTTCTTTAAGAGTCAAAGTCAGGAATAACACGCCTGCGTATGACAGCGTGAGGTAGAGAAATCCATCGGATGTGTTTTAGCTCTCGGTTTTACAGACTGAAATGAACTGTTCTTTCATAGGAGCTACCTTTGTCCTAGTAGCTCTGTATTGTACATTTCACGATGCCCGATAGTTTTAAGAGCATATAAGCTACATGAAGAGAAAGACAGCGAGTTGACATCATTGTGAGAATACATGTGATCGGCGCTCATTGACTGCATTAGGGATCATTGTCTCAATAGGATCATATAGTGGTTTGTCGTTAACACTAAACATATGCATCCTTACGGGCACTAACTGTGCATGCTGTTTCACATGAAGAAACGTACATATATTCCATACAAAATCTAGTTATGGAGTAATGATATACAAGTAAATGTACGTTTATGTACGCACGCTGTTGAAATCATGATAAATATAACCTTTATATATTTGTAAATAATGTAACATGTAACAAGTTTCAATCCAGTTTTCTCCTGTTCTTTGACACGTTAAACTGTTTCACACTGATAGGTTGCTCACAACAATGTCAGGTTTTCAAAGTTTTGTATAGAAAATGAAAGGAATACACAGAAAACGGTGTATATTTGCTAATTTAGTTAAGGAAACTTGCGTGCCGTTAAAAGGAATACTTTTGATGACCAGGCGATATATGATGTAGACATGATATGAATTCACTTATATTGTCCCATATCCTAGCAACTTCATTTCAGTTTCGCAGCAATAACAGAACCACATTTTGCATCAATAACAACCACATTTTGCATCAATAACAGAACTACATTTTGCAGCCACAATTGTCCTACATTTTGAGGCAATAACAGAACTACATTTTGCAGCATTTGTATCAATACCAGAACTACATTTTGCAGCATTTGTATCAATAACAGAACTACATTTTGCAGCAATAACAGTCCTACCTTTTGAGGCAATAATATTTTGAGGCTATAACAGAACTACATTTTGCAGCATTTGTATCAATAACAGAACTACATTTTGCATCAATAACAATACAAATAAAAGGCAATAACATTTGGAGGCAATAACAGAACCGCATTTTGAGGCAATAACAGAACTACCAGAACTACATTTCGCATCAATGACAGAACTGTATTTTGAGGCAATAACAGAACTGCATTTTGCAGCAATAACAGAACTACATTTTGCAGCTTTTGTATCAATTACAGAACTATATTTTGCAGCATTTGTATCAATAACACAACTACATTTTACATTTTTACATTTGCATCAATGACAGTCCTACATTTGAGGCAATAACATTTGAGACAATAACAACTTTATTTTGCAGCAATAACAGAACTACATTTTGAGGCAATATTTCGAGACAATAACAGAACTGCATTTTGCAAAAATAACAGAACTACATTTTGCAGCATTTGTATCAATAACAGAACTACATTTTGCAGCTATAACCGACCCACATGTTGCAGCAATTACAGAACTACATTTTGAGGCAATTACAGAACTATATTTTGCAGCATTTGCATCAATGACATACCTACATTTTGCAGCAATAACAGAACTACATGTTGCAGCAATAACAGTCTTACATTTTGAGGCAATAACATTTGAGACAATAACAACTGCATTTTGCAGTAATAACATAACTACATTTTGAGGCAATAACATTTCGAGACAATAACAGAACTGCATTTTGCACCAATAACAGAACTACATTTTGCAGCTATAACCGACCCACATGTTGCAGCAATTACAGAACTACATTGTGAGGCAATTACAGAACTATATTTTGCAGCATTTGCATCAATAACAGAAGTATATTTTGCATCAATGACAGGACTACATTTTGCAGCATTAACAGAACTACAATTAATAGGCAATAACATTTTGAGGCAATGACATTTGAGGCAATAACAGAACCACATTTTGAGGCAATAACAGACCTACCAGAACTACATTTTGCAGCAATAACAGAACTACATTTTCTGTAGTTATAACAGAACTATATTTTTGCAGCAACAACAGGACTACATTTTACAGAAATTACCTTCACCTGAACAAGATTTCGAGAGCGTCTTCGGCTCACTGCCTGGATGATGTCCATTATTCTTCGTGTCATAAAACTGTCTGCTTAACATTAACAGGCAATGCACCTTCATGGCATGCACATGTGATGTCACAAAATGTCTTCCTTGTGTAAAATAATGTCAGTATTGCTGCTCTTTGTTCGCATCTGATCAAACTGTTTGGACGTATAGCAAATAACTGATATTCATATGTAAATATTGAGTAAACATGTAATCAAAACTGTGGCGAAATTTTAAGACGCGAATTTTTCGACTTTGTCATTCTTGGTACACAAATGTATTACCTTCGAGTCCCTCAATGTAATTATGAAATCACACGAAATCACTAATGAATGCATATTTGACCATTACCTGAATACAAAATTCATACAGTAAGGTTTGACAAAAGTAAAGACTGTTATCGGATTCCTTCAATAACTCAGATTTGACGTGTGTCCCAAGTCAGAGACACTTGGGTTGATGTCAGAAATGTGATGCAAGAGGTTCCTCAATCACCATATCATTCAGACAGTGCGCAACACAGTTATCACGATGAACAGTTGTATTTGCAACGGAAAAACATAATTTAAAAGTTCTTACCCGTCGGTGACTCCCCATAAAGGAGGGTAGACAACAGTAGATGTAGAAATTGTTGGGCCATCACCACCGACTGACAAGCTGCAGTACAGGCTATCGCTTTCTTACGTTGTGACGAGCAAGATTTACTGCCAGTCAAACTTGTCTCGGTGGCAAAGCATATATCAAAGGCTTGCCTCTTTTACAGTACGGAACGCCGCTCTTGTTCTCTAATCAGTTGTTTAAAGAGGACCTTTATTGAACACGAGATTGTATTGGGAAACAGGGATGTCTTGGCGTGACAAAAAATGACTTCATAAACGTGTCACGCCTGGGGGGATGTTCCGAAGACGCCGTTGTCACACTTGAGCGAACAACACCTAGGCCTTAAGTCTCCTTGAAGAGAATTTGTGCGGCGTTTGACAGCTTGCGATAAAGCAGGGGGTACAACGATGACTTTGAATATTATGATAGTTTGAGGAAAGAATGAATAGGATAAATTCCGTGCTGAACGTTATTTCGATTCTTTCAAGGCGTATTAACTTACTCTGGTGGGAAAGCCCTAACACTGAGGGTGTCATTGCCGCTTTGTCCGTCACAGTCTCATTTGATCACCCCTGAATTCAGAACACAACTTAACACAATCTCAAAATTAATATCAATACTCTCTCTATTTGACGAATGTGGACTACTGGAGTGAGTGAGTAAGTGAGAGTGAATGAGTATTGTTTTATGCCGCTTTTAACAATATTCCAGCAACATCACGGAAGAGGCCACCAGAAATGGGCTTCGCACATTGTACCCAAATGGGGAATCGAACCCGGACCTTCGGCGTGATGGGCGAACGCTGTAACCACTAGGCTACCCTACCGCCCGGCAAAAGGCTATAGAACACGTCCCTAGGCCGACTCCTTGTGTGCGATTCGAAGTTTAATTGCTAAACGGAATATCGAGAAAATAATATATATGAAGATGTGTTTACATACGTACATGTATATATCTTGTATACTTTGAATCTGCTTACCAAATGGGTTCTGTTTGTCTTCCAGATTGATGAGTCTAATTACCTTCTAATTCTATCCTGACACTTGAGTCTAATTACCTTCCAGTTAGACTTCGAACCATGGGGTAGACTAATGGTTAAAGCGTTGGCTCGTCACGCCGAAGACCCGGGTTCGAATCCCTCATGGGTACAATGTGTGAAGCCCATTTCTGGTGTCCCCCGCCGTGATGTTGCTGGAATATTGCTAAAAGCGGCGTAAAACCAAACTTAGTCAGTCGAACCATGCGTAGCCATAAGTGGGCTGACGTCCTGAAAACTTTGGTGAAACCTAAATCAGTCAGTATTCGAACCCACGATTATACGTTTCTGACACACCCCTGGAACGCAGCTCAGCAAACTTCCACAGAATTGTTATCTGTGTCCCCTTATCAACATGAAGTGCTTAAATTCAAACATAACTGTCTTTGTGGCTTCCATACAAGGCTCCTAAAATTTATAATTATATACGTATAGACAATAAAGAATATTTGGGTTTGATATTCCATATCTGCATCGTCCAATGAATTGTTTTAGCGAAGAGACGAATGAGGATAGTGTCTTATCATGGACAATTAGTTTCCAAAGGGATAGTTGGTTGTGTGAATGCTGGGTAAAGTTATCCGTATTTAATTCCCCATAGATACTCTAGGAGTAGAATAGTTCCCAATATCTCCTACTTGTCATGCAATGAGGACTCTTAACGTGAGAATCGGGTGCTCACTTAGAGCGCTGATCATGATAGCGACGGCTCAGCTGAGACCTGGAATCACCTTTAGGAGATGAATATAAGTTACAGGATTATCAATTCCATAATGTTACAGGGTGCATTTAAACATGTCGAAATGACAGTACATGTTTTTGATGTTTTGATCACCTGCGGTATGTTGCAGGAACAGCATTTTGAAAACAAAACATAAATCATTTTATGTTACGGGGACAACTCTCTACATTCATCATCTTGGGAGCTGGCATCCGAACAGGTTCCGGAATCGTCGGGTCACAGACGCGTCACATTTCGGTTTGGGATTTCATGATGCTTGACATCTAGTATTGTGTTAAGGACGATAAGCGCATGGATATACACGGCGTATAAAGTCGCGGTCAAGCTGAGGGAGGAATAAATTACCACACGTTGAAGGCCTTTTGACATTTTATACCATCTCACAAAGAGGGGATGCAGATGCGGGCAATAAAAGCCTTCTGGGGAATGTGTGAATATGGTTTTACGCCGCCCTTAGCATCAAGGCGGGGACACCACAATGGGTTACACACACTCTACTCGTTATGTGCGGGACACTTGAGGAGACTTAAATTGGGATGCCTTACTGTTCGAGTTATGTAAGGACTGACTCCAATATATTCTGCATGTTTGAAATATAAACTTAAACTATACTCGCATACATATCTACTGTTTTTTTGAAGCCAGAGCACACGAAATAAAATTCTTACGAATAACCCCAGGGACTCCTTTGGGGCGCGAGTGGTCCAGGCACTGTAATTCGTTGTATTGCGTGTTATCACACAATTAGTATCTCTGAATGTGTTATGAAAAGACGGGTAAATGATTGAAACCCATAAGTGTAGTGCAACATATCCAAAACAGCTTGTAGTCAAATGCATAATGACCCCAATTGACTGTTTGATTCTTAACGCGGCCCTCAGCAATATTCCAGCTGGCTTGCAGATATATAAACGTCACCCGAAGATAATCGAACCCAGCTAGCACAAACCAGTGACTGATATTGAGCTACGATCCACATCCACGATTATTTTTGTAACATATGTTATATATGGGATTACACGTTCTTAGTAAAGAACAGATTCTAGAACTTTTGTTGGTTTGAGTCCAATCCGGGATTCGAACCCACACCATCAGATTCAGCACCACTTTCTAAATGGCATTGTTTAATCATACGATTAGTTTTGTTTTTGATTCTTAAAGTCGCACTCGGCTGTATTCCAGCAATGTAAGGTTGACATGAAACAGAGTATATACCATGGGGACCAGTGCGGTCGCCTCCGTAGTGGTACGCTGAATCTTAGTCAACCAATCACTGATTCTAGTCACCCGATCCATATGTCGCCTCGTATGATCAGCAAATTCTGTTCGTGACCAATGATAACCAAGATTCCTCATGTTCGGGATGAAGTACAGATAACGTCTTGTTTTCAGACATTTGTGTTGAACTATGGTTTGTTACGATGCAAAACGTTGCCTGATGTCTGACGTCAACTGTTTTTAATGAATAGTCATAGTTTTTAGTCAATAAATGTACCATTTACCATTTCACATATATCAATTAATCATTGGGCATGACAATTCGTTTCTTAAAGGAGTACGCATTTGTAATCTATTTACGGCTATGAACCATAGGTGATAAAAAACAAAAATGCACGATGTCAGTCCACGAATGTACCATTATCCACCTGAAATGCATCTATAACAATCAATTACTTGGTATTATTCTTTTCTTAAAACTTCGTGCATTTGTTCGCCAAATCGGTTTTGGATAAGGAAGGGGCATTGTCGTTTTATTTGAAATATAATTGATAAATTATAGTTACATAAGTAGATTAAGAATATGTTATTGGTCTGTACAGGTCAGGGGCCATATCCACAACACGTCCGTAGCAGTATGCCCTTCGTAATGCTATGCTACAGTATAGACTAACGAGAGGTCGTAACGTTACGAACGCTTTGTGGAACGAGACCCTGCACCTGATTTGGAGATAGTCCACCAGTAGGATTTCACTAGAATCTCAGGATACAGATGTCATCAACTTGCAAGCTGATAGAACAGACTTTGCATTCTTCGAATGAGATGACATCAGGTCACGAACGGCTACGGCTGAACTAAATCAGCGGGATGTGCTTCAGAACGCGTGATGAAGTACCAGAAGTACGATGCTCAGAAACAGCAGCGTGCTGCGCAACCATGGTAAGGAAACGAGCTTCGTCGCCTAGACGCCTCATCTCCGGCAGCTTGTGTTGTAAGCCCTTGCAATTCGACATACTTAATGCCAGCCAGTTTTGATGATTTTCATCAAGAGACAACACCTAGCCACTTGCATGCCCACAGAAATATCATACCTGTTGGGTACCTAATTAACGCAAATTGTGTACGGTACATCCGTTTGAGGATTGCTCAGAATATTCTTTTCACGCTTCATTCATCCTTGTCAATACTCATTGAAACAACGGCTGTCTTGACGTAGTCAACAACATGCCGGGCATGAATGACTCGTGAATGATACTGTGAGATACAGAGGTATTTCATGCCAGACTTCCTCATCGTCTTGAGACAGTACTCGGGGAATTGCCACAGCTTAAGCGACGGGGCAAAGAGTACAAAATGCGTTCGGTATCAACTAAACTTGCATGAATTGCATTGCACCATTC
>VKKT01003666.1:84404-95388 GCA_008038995.1 Haliotis laevigata | reverse complement strand
TTAACAGAACATGACGTATGTGCGAATAGTGGATGACGTATGCGTGAATAGAGCATGACGTATTTGTGAATAGTGCAGGTTGCATGTGGTAACAGTGCATGACGAAAGTGTGAATGGTGCAAGGTGCATGTTTGAACAGAGCATGACGTGTGTGTGTAAATAGGGTACTAACTTGTTGACACAATGTTTTACACCCTATGTCGCCTTAAAAGGTTTATATGTACGTAGCTTTCTACAATTATTTCTAAGACTGGCCGACCATTCTTTACAGAGTCTGCTATCATGCACATCTATACAGTTAGTTAAAGTTGAAAGTGGCATTAAAACAGATAAATTAAACGATTCTCTCCTGTCTTACTCAGTTAGGAACTGACATACCTCCTAATTCCAGTTTCCACATTGTTTTGACACACATCTATCCGCCCATGTCAACACTCGTCTATTGAGTCTGTTGGGTTCATATTTACAAATGTCTTCTAAAATGGCCAAGGACAGTTTTCCCATGTGATACCATGTGATCCAAAGCATCATTTGGCGTATATTACCAACATCTAGAAAATACCTATAAGCACGGTGCTGCACTTTATTTATAACACTAAACTCTTTAGTGCCCGAAATAGCTTCTCCGTAGGTTATTACTCGTAGAACTAGTGAGGTAAACAGTTTAGTAAATGCGTTATAAGGCATAGCTGCTATAGCTTTACACAAAATCCAAATATAATCTAAAAGCATTCAAAGATAAACATACTTATCTGTTATTTGTAAAACAGTATTCACCACACCTAAAAGGATGTGCTTTTTTGTTTGGTACTAGGATTATGACATGATCAGTATTGGTTTCGTCCACATTTATGTTTAATTTTTTATTTTCGCACCAGGTATTTAAACAGTCAAGCAACAGTTGCAGTAGGTCGGATTCTGTTTCTGCTAACAGGACAAGATCGTCGGGATACATTAGGACACAGATTTTATCAGCGGGAATCACATCAAACAGAAAAAACCCATCTCCGAACGTTAGCACGATTCAAACATAACCCATACATACCGTGCGCCCCTTCAGTCTCGTGTCCGAATGAACTTGATCCATGTTTGATCAACTGACCACACGACTGGGTATGTAACTGATATTTGTTGCCATTACAATTCATTACTCCAGGAGATAATGCTCGTCTGTAGTTGCACAATAGAATATCAATCACTTGTTTGACAAGGTATAGTTTATGGACAGGTCATTCATCACGGCCAGATACTGGACAACGTACCTCACACAAATCTGACAGTTGGTGCTACATTTGCCATGCTTTATTATAAGTTGACATACAGATGCGACGGGATGGCGTGTGTACCTGTAAATTACCAACTCTCATCTTTCACTGAGATGCACTGTGATACACCTTAATGCCAAATACGCTTAGCCAACTAATATAGTTTTAACAGCTTGTTGATATAGAATATGATGTAACGCCGGGATATACTATTTTACCTCCGGAGAGAATTGAAATAGAGCCTTCGACACGAAGGATGAATACTTAAACCACTGGGATAAGCCAATCGCACTGTAGCTACCATGATTTAAACATATTTCATTCACTATGTGAAAGATTAGGAACAAGTCCTTCAACTCAGAGCATGTTTTGCTGTAGTTACCATGTACTGCTACTATCTATATATACTGCAGGAAACAGATGAGGACACACATGACAGTGTTCCATTATTCTTTTCCAGGTTTGTATTGCAGTGTAGAAATATGTAATGAACATACAACACTGAGGCGAATCGGCGGTCCCTTTATTGTTTCTCTCAGTATAGAGCCATTCAAGAAGTTGTACATTACAAACCTCACTTGACGTCATCTCATTGGTTGAAATGGTATTATTTCTCCTTTAGTACACACGTGGACTCAGTCAAGGGAGGTCGTGTTTTTTTCTGAGTTGGTACTGCTTTTTATCTGTTTATACTCAGGTCTTACTGCTCCAAAAAGGCAACTTTCTCGGTGCTATATCTAAAATTATTCGCACATTAAGGATGATTTAATCACTGGGTGGGTGAGTGTGATCTAACACTGATTTAAACTGGTTCTGCTCAATGTGGGAGGAAAGCCTGGAAGCCTTACAGGTTTATTTATTTCATGAAGTCCACCGGCGTGAGTATGTTGCTGACAATTCTAAAACATAATTCGCTAAAATCTCTGGACGTACAACACAACTAGCCGTACTTCGTCGTGGACGTGTCTCCAACTACGGAGCGATGGGAAGGTCATATTGTTTTCTTTTGTCCCTCCGTCCGTATGTCCGTCTGCGAACAGTTCTCAATCAGATTCATCGGTGTTTCTAGCTGATTTCGAGTAATTTCCTTCGTTTGTTGCCAAATTAGGTTAAGATGACGTATGACTGTTTGTGATGAGCTAGCACCATATGGGGGGTTGTCAGTTTCACGACCCGTGAAGATCCGGGCTAGAATAGGTCTTCTGCAACTCATGCTTGCCACAAAAGGCGACTATGCTTGTCGTAAGAGCATATACTGGTCTGGTCCAGACTCGAATATTTACAGACCGCCGCCATATAGCTGGAATATTGCTGAGTGCGGTGTAAAACTAAACNCACTCACTCAGTTTCACACAACACAACCGTCTTTCCTCCAGCTTTCAGCTGACACTGAACTAGACTACCCCCTACAGCCCCTTGAAACCGACTCACCCTCTCGTCTGGTAGTCTATTGTCTGTGGCGCCAGTTAACAACATTTCAGGTATATAAGGGCTTCATTTGGGAAGTTAAGGTGAAGATATTTACCACTTTGGTTGGCAGACTAAGAAACCTTGATTCGAACCCTCTATCAGAGATATTTCTGGTACGTTTCAGGGACGCTGTGCTTCACATTGCGAGCATTGCTTCCTTCGTTGGATACTTGCTATAACGTTCCAGACACGCCACGTGAATCCAATTCGTGTTATTCAACGAATATTTCTAGAGTATAGCTGAAAGTGGCGTGAAAGGTTTTTTTTTGTTCTGGACGTGTGTATATTATATTGTTTAACGTCCCACTTAGCAATATTTCTGTCATACGACGGCGGCCAATAAATAATCGTTCCTGGACCTTGCAATCCAAGAATTCATATTGTGTGCAAGGACCCACGACGCAAGGACATCATGACAGACAATCAATCATGTAATCGTCCTGACCACTTGAACCATAAAATAGCCTTGTAAACACAGCAATCAGCTTGAGGCCAGCTCTTGTCCTTATTCCCTGAGGGGACTTCTTAAGTGGTAAATACGTCACTATTGGTTAAGTTAAATGGTTAATATACCTTCGTGAATGACAAACAAATGATATCTATTTGAGTTGTGTAGTTCGTCACTATGTTAATTAGTAAATATACCTTCGTGAATGATAAACAAATGGTATCTATTTGAGTTGTGTAGTAGGTCACTATTGGGTATGTTAAGTGGTAAATATACCTTGATGACTGATGAAGAAGTGATATCTATTTTGAGTTGTGTAGTTCGTCTCTATTGGGTATGTTAAATGGTAAATATACTTTGAGGACTGACAAACAAATGATATCTATTTGAGTTGTGTAGAATGTCGCTATTGGGTATGTTAAGTGGTAAATATACCCTGAGGACTGACAAACAAATGGTTTCTATTTGAGTTGTGTAGTTCGTCACTATTGGGTATGTTAAGTGGTAAATATAATTTGAGGACTGACAAACAAATGATATCTATTTGAGTTGTGTAGAACGTCGCTATTGCGGATGTTAAGTGGTAAAAATACCTTGAGGACTGACAAACAAATGATATCTATTTGATTTGTGTAGTTCGTCACTATTGGGTATGCTAAGAGGTAAATATACCTTGATGACTGATAAACAAATGGTATCTATTTGAGTTGTGTAGCTCAATGAATGTTGAAAGTTGTGATTTCACGTCGCCATGGATTAAGTTATATGTTTAAAATACTTTGATTAATGATGAACAAATGATATCAATTAGTACTCGTCACTATTGAGTGTGTTAATTTGTTAACATACCTTGACGAATGACAAACAAACTCTATCAATCTAAATTTGTCAGGTCGATGACCGTTAAGCACTCGTGATTTCACGTCACTACTGACAAGCTTAAGTAGATAATATACCTTGATTAATAACGAACAGATGATATCTATCTGAATTGCGTACTTCGATGAATGTTGAAATTAGTACGCGTGATCTCACGTCACTATTGACTATGTTAAATGAATAATATATAATGTACCATGTGTTGTCGTGTTTTTCAATAATTACCTTGTCTTTGCTTGTGTTTGTGACAGGGGTCGTCGATGGAGCAGGATAGGCCCTCGTTTTCGGGAACACCTGGTGTCATGATTATTCGATAAAGATCCATAAACACTTGCTCATGAGATACTGTTTTCTTTGGAATGGATTTTGTTGCTGTCATTTTCAAAACATCCAACACTTCTAGCGAACAGCTTTCTTGCTGAAATCTCAGATGAATTATACCTTTCAAACATATTGGGGAGCAGATAATATTTTAAATTAAATCCCTGGGACCCAAGGATATCAAAATATTTATCGAAAGTGAAAAATCTTTTGAGTAATTGTCCGTAACACGCTCAGTTTACTGGAACACCCACAGTGATCAGGCAGATGTGACGTCACAGTGGTATACTGACCTCCCCTACAAGGCCACTACTAAGTCACGTGTCGGCCATTCCCGATGAATGTCAAGGGATTATGTTGTCTGTCCATGGCGAGATTTACATAATTACCTTTGGGGAATTCCTGTTTCTAAAAATATCGTCGTTTGGGACGGTGTCGTCACATAATATAGATCATGTATATAAGAGATCAACAAACGAAGCGTTTATTTGTAGGTGCAGCTTTACTTACGTTTAGTTACTACATCGGGAAATGCAATTGAGCGGTCTCTAGTCGATACCCACGTCATCAACAGCTCATCTAGCCCTCGTATGAGTCAAACGTGCACCAGAAGTTCACAGAACGTTCATATGATCCTATTTCCAGCATAAACCGGGTATGGATTTCAGCCCACTTCCCACTTTGCTGGGTGAACCGTCCATTTTAGGTGAATGTAGCAACGTTTGTAAAACCAAGGGTCGCAACTTCCAAAGAGATGTGTGACGTCGCCACCAAAGCAACTCTCCCCGTTAGTTCGCCTTAAATAGTTAGTTTGGTGTTTGAAAGGATTGTTTTGATTCATGTAACTGCGAATAAAGGGATTACATTTGTGTTTATTGGCGTTCAGCAGATGATAAAAACAGTGTCTCTCATGAGCAAATTTTCCATCTAACACTTCGGGCATCAATGGAATTTGCTCAAGTGGGGGGATGTCTTGAGCTGATGAACGTCAGCAAATTGAACTTCACAGTCTTTTAAAAGATGGATAGTTGGATGGATGGTTTGTTGTTTAACGCCGCACTCAGCAATATTCAGGCTATATGGCAGCGAGCTGTAAATAATCGAGTCTGGACCAGACAATCCAGCGATCAAAATCATGAACATCGATCTACGCATTTGGGATACGATGACATGTGTCAACCAAGTCAATGAGCCTGACKACCCGATCCCGTTAGCCGCCTCTTACGACAAGCATGGGTTACTGAAGACCATAAGAAGATAAAGTTTCTAATCGGGATCTTCACGGGCCCAATCCTTAATTAACGTCATGATTCACTAAAGGATACAGTGACAACTAAACTCGCCAAATTGGCAGCATGTGGGCAATCAAAAGTAAAATAAAATAAAATGAATATTTATGTGTTGGAATACATTTTTTTGCGAATCGGAAAGGCACGTGTGTATTTTGTAAATTAGGGAATATCCATACGCAGCCATATATCCGAGCGCTATATATACTTTGCTGGGTCTCTGCAATCAGTACGAAGTCGAGAAGTACGGAATATGAATGTCTCTTCTTCGATGTGTAATAAAATCTACTTAACCTACGCAGGTGGCATACATGATCATAATAAAATTAACTTAAACTAACTTAGATCTGCCTATTTTAGAATCGCTCCCAGATCCTGACGCTGTGGTAACGTGTGATTGTATTTAGTGCAATCAATGTTTATGTTTCAACACGAAGTATCACACACAGGAGGCAGATTCTCCTAGCACCTGAATGAGTTCTGTCACGATTACTGGCAGCTTACTGTAAGCTGGAGATTTGAAAACTGTTCCGCTGTATTCCTTGGAACTACTTTTTACCCCAAGAAGTTTCGACACATCGTTCTCCTCTCCACTTTGGCCAACAACAACCACGAAGAGTTGGAAGCCATTAAATCTTGCTCTTCTTACTTCTGTCACAGCTCTTGAAGCGTCTTCGATTTGGCTGTTGATGAATAAAATCCCCGCCGATCGAACACGGCTTGATTTCTTTGGCATTTGATACCGCATTTTCTTTATCAAAGGGGCATAACTCTTGGATCTAACGATTCGAGGTGAATCGGCACATTCCGTCATAATCTGTGACGTGCGGACCTTACCGGGCAGACCCGACAGATTCTCCGTGACTTCGGAGAGGAAGGAGAGGATGTTTTTTGTGGAGCGTGTGCTGACGCCGTTGGTGTCCACGCCGATGATGAGGCTAAGGATGCACTCACTGGAATCTGCGGTAGATAAAAAATTATGATCTGCTTTGATACCGAAATTGAACACAGACTGTGAGTGCGAGCAGTAAGAACCTTATGCTATTGGACTTCCATTTATGCAATAACAGGGGCGGACCAAGTTGCGAGGATGCGCCCCTCCTCCGAAATAAATTGTCCTGAGGAGTTTTCCCTCTAACCCTTCTCCAGAATCCTGGATCCGCCCCTGAGTAATATGCGAGCTATCCAGAGTTGTTGGGTGGGTTTAGAACGTAGTGAGTGAGTGAGAGAGTGGGTGGGTGTGTGACGAGCTGAGTGAATGAGTTTTGTTGCATTTTCATGCCGTATTTCGGTTAATATTTTAGATATGCGTTAACATGGCTTGTAGGATTCTTTCGTTAACCGTGCATTCAGCAATATTCCACAACTGGACTGCGGTATGTAAATAAACAAGCTCAGCAATAGCAGAAAATCATAAAATTATATACCATAACGACTTGCACCCATCAAACCGCTGGTATGTTTCATAGCTACTGGAAAATACCTGCTTTTCCTGAATTGACAGGCCGTAATATTTATTTACTTTGACAAAACCTGACATTATCTAAAGGTACTTTTCCGTGTTTTTGTGTTCTGTAACAAGTTATTTTGTTAAAAAACATTCAATGCATATCGAACACCTCAGCAGTTGAATCCGTACTGTGTCGGCGTAATTGTGCAAGCGGACGTAAAATATCTTACGTGCCCAATATCTGCGATGTAATGGTTATACTGTGCTTGCTTGTTCTTGAACGCCTCCATATTGCATCGAGTCTAGACGGGACAAACAAGTGGTTGACCTCATGAACATCGATCTATTGAGGCACAATGACATGCATCAAGCAAGTCAGCGAGCCTGATCCTAACCCTGCACCTAACAGTCACCAGTCGGGTTTCTGAAGATCAATTCTAACCCGGACCTTGACGGGCAGGATCGTATTACAACTGTAAACAGCAGATCCTACAATATTTGAATCTGATCGGTATGAGTATTACATGTATATATTTAGACAGATGGACAGTTTGTTTCCACAAAAGTCTTAATTATATTTGTGTGAAGAAATGTCGAAACTGCCAGCGAATGTGCCACGTTACTCTAATGAGCACATAAAGACCCTTTAATAGTCAGAGTTTTGACGCGATATTTACAAATGTAATGTTTGCTTTGCAATATTGTCTTCCCAGTTAATATACATCTCTCTCTCTCTCTCCACCTCACCCCCTCTCTCTCTCTCTCTCTCTCAAACACACACATGAACAGAGACACACGACCACGGACACACACGCGAACACTGACAAACAGAGATCTCACAGACAGACACACACTCGAACACGGACACACATACGAACACTGACACACACACACACACACACACACACACACACACACATCTCACAGACACAAATCTGAACACGGACACACACAATTCCCAGACACACACGAACACACATGCACATCCCACAGACACACATACACATCTCACAGAGAGACACACACGAACAGACACATAAAAATACCAGAATTTATACTTCAGTGATATAAATTAGGATAGATATACCACTTTGATGACGCACTCAAGCCCAAACTAGAATCTGAACCTTCAAGGAAACATACATGCCATGTATTAACCACGTCTTACCAGCAGGGGCATCAGCTTGTCTGGTCGGAGCGGGTGTAGGTCTCGGAGTCGGTTTAACATACTTCACTACAAGTGGAAAAGAAGATACAAATGTCATCCAACAGGTTTTAACTATATAACTATTGTTACATCCACCGACATTTCTTCCCCGTGTCCAGTTAAAAATTTAAAATAAACCAGACCTGAATAATGTTTTTTGAACGTACATGTACTAATTATTCAAAACATGTTCATCTTGGGACACCGGAAAAATAGTTTTAAGAATAACGTAAGGCAACGAATAATTGTGAAAATAGAATATATTTGAGGAGTATTGTTAATGCTATCTTTTTCCACAAAAGGTTGAAGTAATGGAAGCGGCATCGAACATTCATTTAGAAATTATGGTAACAGTGACGATAAATTAACTTAAGAAATATGACTGGGTCATGTCGGTTACGTCTCCAAAAACAACTGTTACTACGGAGACGCTTACCGGTCATTTCGGTCACACAGCCACCAGGGGTCATAAAACTGCATAAAGAACCACCAAGTATCGCGTATATATACTTCGGGTGCAACAACGCCAAAGAATAACGATTCTCCGACAAAGCAGATTCCATCTACGCATTCAAAATTGGTGGAAATCATATAAACCAGCTTATTCCAAAATTGGTGAAAACTATAATTATGTTTCAACGTACTCCAAACCTGGTGAAAACATTATGAATCAATGTATGCCAGAACAGGTGAAATACTATGAAGCAGCGTATTCCAAAACTGGTAGAAACAATACTGGTCAACGTACTCCAAAATTTGTAAAAACAATATGAATCAGCGTATTCCAAAACTGGTGAAAAAATATGAATCAGCGTATTCCCAAATGGGGAACACAATATTAATCAACGTTTTCCAAAACTGGTGAAAACAAAATAAATCAACGTATTCCAAAACTGGTGAAAACAATGTAAATTAACGTATTCCAAAACTGAGGAAAACTATATAAATCAACGTATTCCAAAACAGGAAAACAATATGAATCAACGTATTCCGTATCGGTTATGACACCAGGTGTTCATACTATCGTCTAACTTGTACTATGTGCCCTTTTTGGCCCTCATGCGAAGCCTTTAGATATTCTTTCAACGAACATAAATGTGTATTGACCAACGACGCTGTCGAAAATATTGAGCATTATCGAATCTCACCTTTGCACGTCTCAATTGCAAGTCTTGTCTTTATACTTTGAAGGACAGAGAAGTCACCTATACGATGCAGGTAGGTGCTGTGAGGACTAGAGGCAAGGGCAGATAACTCTGTCATATCGACTCCAGATCCAATACCAATCACAAACGTTGTGATCCCAGCCTGATGGTTCAGAGTGGCTTCATGGATGGTAAAGTTCCGATCATACGACTGACCATCGGTCAAGACAATGGCAATTCGAGGAACCTCTGGGCGAACATTTTTCTTGAATTCATTTTCTCTGATGTCTTCCAGAGCCTTCTGTGTCTGGGTGCCTCCTATTTCCTGGGTGATCCCTTCGATGGCTCGTTCCATGCTTCGCTTGTCAGTAAAACGTGTTAATCCAAACACAGGATACACGTCTGTACTAAAGAGGACGACACCTACTCGAGTTTTGTCGGGGCCGATGTCAAAGAGGTCGACCACGTCGCGCGTAAACTGGATCTGTTTGCGGAAGTCTTCAGCAATTATACTTGCCGAAGAGTCAAGGACGAATACCACATCTGCTGGTTTGCCTCCGCAGCCTGCAAGATAAAGTTGACGTAAGTATATTCTTTTCAGTCATAGCAATCGTATTTAAATGAACACTGGGGTTTGAGTCTTGGTAATGGTTAGTTTCACTCTTCTATAAATATTGATATTGTACATATTGCGTGGAGCGCAATAGTGCAGTGGTAAGGCGCCGCCTATCACGCTGCATGGCTCGGTTCGATTCCCGGTGGAGGCACCTAGGTTGGGGTCCCGAGGTAGGCACATTTGCGTAGTATCCTTGGACAAGATACTTAGATCCACATTGTCTCAGATCACTCAGCCGTAAAATGGGTACCCGTGAGGATGTGATGGCAATGTGGGTGTTTAGTTCATTGCGCCTAACAGGCAACATGGCTGTATACTCCCCAGGCAGTTAAAAAAGTATAGAAAAGTAAGATAGTGTCCTATGACCGGGGAAAGTAATGTACGTAGCGCCGTGAGCAGGCAATGTGCCTAGATGTGGGCAATAGAGCGCCATGTAAGCGGATTATCACTATCACTATCACTATCACTATTACTATTACATGTATTTATTGATTTTCTTTTGTTGTTGAACTCCGCAGTCCGCAGTCTTTCAGTTATATGGCGGCGGTCTGTAAATAATCGAGTCTGGACCAGACAATCCAGAGGTCAACACCGTGAGCATCGATCTGAACAGCTGGATACGATGACATATCTCAAGCAAGGCAGCGAGTCTGATCATCTGATTGTATCAGGAAATTGACACACTGTGTAAGGTAACTGACACACTGCTTAAGGCAATTGACACACTGTATAAGGAAATTGACACACTGCAAAAGGTAATTGACACACTGTATAAGGTAATTGATACACTGCATAAGGTAATTGATACACTGCATAAGGTAATTGACACACTATAAGGAAATTGACACACTGTATAAGGAAATTGACACACTGTATAAGGACATTGACACACTG
>VKKT01003666.1:63774-75149 GCA_008038995.1 Haliotis laevigata | reverse complement strand
CCCCGGTACGAGATGTAGGCTGTGGTCGTTACACCGTGTCATGAACCCCCGATACTAGATGTAGGCTGTGGTCTTTACACCGTGTCATGAACCCCCGGTACTAGATGTAGGTTGTGGTCTTTACACCGTGTCATGAACCCCCGATACTAGATGTAGGTTGTGGTCTTTACACCGTGTCATGAACCCCCGGTACTCGATGTAGGTTGTGGTCTTTACATTGTATCATGATTGATTGGAGAATATATGAGAAACTACAAGTTAGCATCCAAATGGTGAACTATGTTCAAAACAATTGTTGAAACAGTGCCAATGACTGAACAATAATTTAGTACGATTTGAATCATCCAGCGGTCCATACAGTGTTTGATGTGACTTCACAAACACGATGACGATTATCCCTTGGCCTGCTGCAGGACAAACAAATCGCCGTATGTTGTTCATTATCAAATGTCAGATACATTTCTTAATTTCTTTTTTAAAAGAAATATTCAATTCAAAGGTGACGTTCAAAACATTCATCAATGTCAGCAATGTTATTTTAGGATTAACAAGAATAACAGTATATTTATAGCAAATACAAAATCACATGTCTGCAAATGAAAACGTTTGTCACGCCCCGCCGGCCCGTTGCGCTGTCACCTTTAGGCCACGCCCCCAGAGGTTGGTTTTGGAAACCGATTCCTGAGCAGTGGATTTCGGCACTTTCATCTTGACAAAAAATCCTTTCAACAAATATAAATTTTCTCTCTCTGAAATTGACCAAATGCATGATGAATATGTATAACCACAAACTATTCGCCTTTCAAAACAGAGCTGGTGGTTTCAAGGGTGAGACCAGGACACAAGCACATTGTCGGTGTTGATAATTTGTCGGATCCCTCAAAGGCATCTGTGTGGATACTAATCCTGAAGTACACCTTTTAATCCCGTGAGGCTTAATGTGTACAGAATGAGGAATGGGTGCGGATTCAGGGCCCGCTATTCTGATGAGAGTGTTCTCTCGTCACGATGAAGAGACGGCTGGGGTCCAATTCGTGGTTTTGTTTTTGGACATTTGCAAAAGAGGCTTAAACTCGCCCAGCGCCCAGGTACACACTCACTTACTCACTCAATATTGAACAAACGTTATGAATAATAACTTCTCTTATTTCGTGAGTGCGACGTTTCGATATAGATTCTTGTACTTCCCAAATTCTGAAATGCCACTCAAAGCACTCACTCACTCTGATGTATTAAGATCTTCCTATGGCTAATAACCCACTTGCAATGATTTAGTTCTCCATGCACATGTATACATGATAATGGACACATTTTATGAATACCAACTTATATTTCGTGAGTGGGATTTTTCGACAGATTCTTGTATCGTCGTAAACCAGGACTAAAATGCCACTCAAATAAGTTATATATACATGAACTGTCCGCATGAACCAAAAACGTGCATGGCTGTTTGAGGTTTCTTCTCTCTCCGCTCCACTGCCCCCGTCATGGTGACACCCACATGAGGCACGATGGCGCAGGGCATGCTGACCTCATATATGCTGTACATTATCTATGTGCCTTGACATCTTACTCAGCGTGTAATCTGACATCTGGAAATAGAAACATGACTAATTATCAAACCGGGACTGATATTACTGATTTATTTCTGTCTGACACATCTCATGCTTCTCGTGGTTTCGTCTTATAACTTCTGGTAGCTTTAAAAATTACATATTCCGATTTCACCCCATTTGACGTGTACATCCTATGGAAACATTCTGTAAAATGTAGACTATGACTCATTCGTTGATGAGTGAGTGAGTGAGTAAGAAAGGTTTAACACCTCTTTTAATGGTTTTCTATTCAAAGGAGAAACGCTTTGAACCCAGCATTACCTAGAGGTGAGCACAAATCATTACCTAAAGGTTAGCACAAATCAAATCAAAGTATTCAATGTGATATTTCTGTACCCTTTGATATGTTAATGAGTGGAAATGTATAATTATAAGTGTGTATATGGGATAGAGTAAGAGTGAGATGGATTGGGGAAACACAATAGTGACTGTTACTTTCCAGCAGTATTATTGTTGGGAGTGACTACGATGATCAATGCTATTACATTGACGTCATGAATGACTATTCTGGTGTATGTACGAGTCGTTATCCCAGGTCAGAGACATGTCATGACGTACCGGCGACTGTGAGGGAGCGGTTTGTGCTGGCCTGTTTACCCTGGGGGAACCGTCATAACCCCTCCACTTACAACAACTTGACACGTGTTCTCATACCAGACACTACATTACATTTGAACTGGTTGCTCTATTCCACAAGGTGTTGACACAACTGTAATTGGGAAAGACGCTATTGTAGCTTCAGTTTGAACTATGTATATGTTGTTATACACTGTCACAGTGTTTGTACCTCATTGTGCACCCTGTCAGTAATGCCCCCTGTCAGTAATGCCCCTTGTCAGTAATGCCCCCTGTCAGTAATGCCCCCTGTCTGTCAGTAATGCCCCCTGTCAGTAATGTCCCCTGTCAGTAATGCCCCCTGTCAGTAATGTCCCTGTCAGTGATACCCCCTGTCAGTAATGCCCCCTGTCAGTAATGCCCCTTGTCAGTAATGCACCCTGTCAGTAATGCTCCTGTCAGTAATGCCCCCTGTCAGTAATGCCCCTGTCAGTAATGCCCCCTGTCAGTAATGCCCCCTGTCAGTAATGTCCCCCTGTCAGTAATGCCCCCTGTCATTCATGCAGTGTGCCAGTGGCTGTATCCTTAAAAGGGGTTAGAGCGGCGTACAATTATTGTCCTCCTAAGAGGGTACGTAAATCCAGAAACATTCAAAGTATATTTAATCTCTTACTCTTTTTAATCGTACAATATGTGTCCTTTTAATGTATGGCTCCATATGTAAATTGCTAACAGCTAAAGGTGCATGCAGGAAACAAATGTACAGTAAGTCCCAATGGTCCCCGGTATGTTGATTACCTTCAGTTGTTGGCAATCTACAGCCTGTATTTTAAATAACTGTGATGCACTCGTAGTTTTACTGTCGTAGTTTTACTGTCCTCTGAACTTTGCACCATAGCAATCATTGTTTCGCATCATTAATACATTGTATCAGATCATTAATACATTGTATCAGGTCATTAACACATGTATCAGATCATTAATACATTGTATCAGGTCATTAACACATGTATCAGATCATTAATACATTGTATCAGGTCATTAACACATGTATCAGATCATTAATACATTGTATCAGGTCATTAACACATGTATCAGATCGTTAATACATTGTATCAGGTCATTAACACATGTGTCAGAACATTAATACATTGTATCAGGTCACTAACACATGTATCAGGTCCTCAATACATTGTATCAGGTCATTAACACATGTATCAGATCCTCAATACATTGTATCAGGTCATTAACACATGTATCAGATCGTTAATACATTGTATCAGGTCATAAACACATGTATCAGATCATTTATACATTGTATCAGGTCATTAACACATGTATCAGATCATTGATACATTGTATCAGGTCATTAACACATGTATCAGATCATTAATACATTGTATCGTACGATTTATTCATAACATCAGACCATTTACACTTTATATGATCATATATACTCACTCTGACTTGCACTTGTAAGGGGACACTTATCGCAGTTTATGGGATCATTTTAACTCTGCATCAGACGGTTTATACAGAGTATCTGATAATCATATAATGTATCCGAACAATTCTGCACTGTATCAAGGCAGTTCGCATTTGCATCAGATCTTGTATAAATTGTAGTTTATATAATTTATGTCCGGTCATTTTCACACAATCATTTAAGCATTGCCATATACCATATATGCACTGTATCAAATCACTGTACCAGTTTTTTCAATGTACCATTTATACTTTACATCATTATATACGCTCACATGTCTTTTTAACATTGTATCTGTTCGTACATACACTGGTCATTTATACGTGACTGGGTTTGTCATTTATATATTCAGATTACTGCTACTCTATACACTGTGTTGGATCATTTATACACATTAATACAGGTTGTCCGGGAGATGCGTAAACATAAAGAGGTGGTCAGATAGAGATACATGAATCAAAAAAGGTGGCCAGATAGAGATATGTGAACCATAAGAGGTGGTCACATAGAGACACGTGTGTCAACAGAGGTGGTTAGGTAGAGACACCTGTGTCAACAGAGGTGGTCAGCTAAATACACGTGTGTCTACAGAGGTGGTCAGATAGAGACACCTGTGTCAACAGAGGTGGTCAGATAGAGACACGTGAGTCAACTGCTCAAGGTGGTCAGGTAGATACACGTGTGTCTACAGAGGTGGTCAGACAGAGACACGTGTGTCAACAGAGGTGGTCAGATAGAGACACGTGTGTCAACAGAGGTGGTCCGATAGATACACGTGTGTCAACAGAGGTCAGGTAGAAACACGTGTGTCAACAGAGGTGGTCAGATAGAGACACGTGTGTCACCAGAGGTCAGGTAGATACACGTGTGTCAACAGAGGTGGTCAGATAGAGACACCTGTGTCAACAGAGCTCAGGTAGATACACAAGTGTGTCAACAGAGGTTGTCAGATAGAGACACGTGTGTCAACAGAGGTGGTCAGATAGAGACACCTGTGTCAACAGAGGTGGTCAGATAGATACACGTGTGTCAACAGAGGTGGTTAGGTAGAGACACCTGTGTCAACAGAGGTGGTCAGCTACATACACGTGTGTCAACAGAGGTGTTCAGATAGAGACACCTGTGTCAACAGAGGTGGTCAGATAAATACACGTGTGTCAGCAGAGGTGGTCAGATAGAGAAACGTGTGTCAAAAGAGGTAGTCAGATAGATACACGTGTGTCAACAGAGGTCAGATAGATACACGTGTGTCAACAGAGGTGGTCAGATAGATACACGTGTGTCAACAGAGGTGGTCAGATAGAGACACGTGTGTCAACAGAGGTGGTCAGATAGAGACACGTGTGTCAACAGAGGTGGTCAGATAGAGCTACGTGTGTCAACTGCTCAAGGTGGTCAGGTAGACATACATGTATATGTATCCGATGGACATTACAGATTAGTATAGGTCTATAGGAAACTATCGTGGCCGTCGGTGGCGACTGAATGGATCGGTGGCCCGCTTCAGTGCATTGGGCAACTGCGTGTCATCGTGCTCTAATTTTGTGGACTGTTGTTCATAATATCAATCATATGACTGTCTGGTCCCGGAACAATTACAAAGAGCTATATATATATATATAGAGAGAGAGAATACTATTTTGTAACGTTGAACAACAGACCTGTGTCAGTAGGGTTCATCGCAGAGAAGGAAAAAACAAGTGCGAAATCTGCAAGGTGGCCGGACATTTAAGGAAACAAAATATGAAAGAAGGTATCTGGATACATATCCACTCCCCCTGACAGAACAGTTGTGGTAACCCCACTCCCCCTGACAGAACAGTTGTGGTAACCCCACTCCCCCTGACAGAACAGTTGTGGTAACCCCACTCCCCCTGCCCATCCCCTCCCGCAGACTGATTTTGGCTGTTATTGACATACTGGACCATTCGCAATGAGGGAACATTATTACCTCTGTATGCGCTTTGGAAGTGAAACATTAATATACTAAGTACATAATCGTGTAAACCCTTTCCAAACTATCGCCCCTGGCAAGCAAAACGCGACAGGTCATTAATTACAACCTCTTAAAAGATAGAAGTGAGATATTTTATCTTTTCAATTTAGAGAAAACTTAAACAAATGAACTGGGTCCAGTTTCAGCTGAAAAAAGAACCACTGGTGACAGATCTTTTTTCAACATTAATCCCCATATTGTGGAACAATCACCTAAACAACATCCAGGACATATGCGAACTCGACCAGTTCAATCGAATGCTAAAAAAACAGCTTTATGACACTGCTTTGCCTGAACGCCTCTGAGCAATTTATTGGCAGGCGCTATAAAAAATACCTTTACTTTATTTTACATGTCATAGTTTGCACATAATTTTAAAAATATACTTCCAGTTCACAAAAAATCTCTTCTAAAATATATCCTACCCTCTTTGCCCATAGAAATATGTATGTCAGACAGACATTACTTCAAAACCATGCAGTTATATAAGATGATATTACTACTATGAGTAGACAATGTAAAGACAGCAGATTGGCTCATAAACCATATGTAATCCGTTCAGGGCAACATTACACAGGTGATTATGTTGTCATCATTTGACGCACGAGAAACTGAAACTTACAATAGAGAGATCAAAGCTGGTGGTGCACGTCCACGTCGTAATATAACAGTAAACACTGCCGGGGGCACCTGGACGCTTGTTGACACTGATGAACACATGTCCATTTCTTCACACCTATACAGGACTGGACACTGGTCATTAGTGGCTCCCTGGCACAGTGACCACAAGGTAAGTACATACAAGCCTACTATATCTCAAATCGCTGGATTATGCATAAAACATGTGTCTTAACATCGAGGCTGAAGGATCTAATATGTAGTGATTAGGGATGAACATTTGAAATTGTGTTCTTGTTATACTTGTCCGTCAGGTTTTACTGTATTATTGATAGACATGCTTATATCACGGCCTTAGATTTGAATTGCTGAGATATATTTGAACATATATGTTGTTACATTTCTGCGAAGAAAGGTGTTGTTTGATATTGTTTTTGTGCTGTTGGCCTCAGCTAAATAATTGCACATAATAGCATAGACATTCTACAATAATAAATATTGTAAATAACCCCACCCCCACGCGCCACAGTTGAACAAACAGACAGACACAAAAATAATAAATAAAATTAGTGAAGTCACGTCTAGTATTCCCCCAAGGTTAGTTGGTAAACTTGGTATTCTCCTTTCCCTCTTCACGCGATTGACTTCAATCGTTAAGCGGCCCAGTGTCTGACAATTTGGATGTCTAACTAATGGGATGTCTAACTAATGGGAGTAAATCAGCTGAAGCGACCACATGCTTGGGGGGATTTCAAATGTCTTTATTTGCTCCATATGCAATTAAGGAAGAAGAAACAATAACATGACATTTTTTCACGAGTTACACAATGAACGAAAGATGGATAAGTACCATCAAGCAATATATTTACATCATCATGACATGGTCTCTGAGACACATACCCACACTGTCTCAACACATGGAACAGTGTATTTGAGTTCAAAATGGAGACATTTTAGGCTGATGTTACAATATTGATGTGCGAGTAATGGTAGGTGTGGTATCCATAATTCCAACACCCATCTTTTCAGATTATTACATTCTATAACTTAACTCTCCTGGTACTTGTGCCCTCGTTCTTGCATAACCTTTGCTTTGCTTTGTAAATATTTGCTTTGATTTCACTACATGTAGCGCTTTGAGCATACTTTAAGTGTGGAATTCATTATAGATACACAGTATTATATTTATCCCGCAGATGCGGGACGGGTTAACACAATAACACAAGATTGACTGAGAGCGTTGACTTTTAGGCCGTATTGCCATGACGTTTCAGCCACGTATAGCAGCAAAGCCCCAAGTAATTCAGGCCTCAGACATTACCACTAAAGTGAAACCAAAGAGCGCGAGAGCGATGTTGAAAAATCTGGAAACCTAATCGGGTCGAACACTCATATACGCACATGGTATATATTTACGTTAAATCAAAAACAGGTCTTAACAAAGCTTAAACATTTAACTAGGAGGGACATAACCGTTTTGTATCTGCTATATGTTTTTTAATTTATGTTTGTGTGATTTATGCAGAAAGATTTTGTTAAAATGGCTTATTTGATCGAACAGGGATGGACATACCAGCATGAAATGAAATTCGTTACACATTGTTGCTCAAATGACGTACAAGTTAAATATTCCTTTACATGTTGTACCATTGTCCACTCTCAATAGGAAGTCTGTAGTTTGTCCTTACTCCAGTAAAGTCAAGTAGGAAGGGCATACGATAATTCAAACGTATATAGTTCTAAGTGAAGTAATTGCTTTGACATAAAGTAATACTCAACTCATGTGAATACCACCAAGCAGAACTGCTTAAATTAATCAATTATAACTACATCCATTTAAAGCAGTGTATATCCAAATAAATGCATCTCCTGTATTCTGGAGGAGTTTTGACACTTTTTAACAGAAGTACAATTCCAGCCATCAGTTCGTTTTGACAATTTGGGCACAACAAGATACATAATATGTGGTGGCGTGAAGACTTGTTATGAAACTATTGCAACCTTTACTCAGATATCTATCTGTTTTCATCATATGTCATGTAATCGTTGACGAACTGTTTACAATATTTACTTTTACAAGATAAGTATAAAACTGTAGTGAAAACGTTCGGAAATACGGCTTTCTTGAAAGTCCCAAACCACAATGGAAAAAGCTGATTTGAGTATTTGCCAAGTCAGTTGGCATATCTTTCTGACGAATCACTCAAAAAAGAACAAACATTGCCTCTAGGCCTGATGAAAAGGACAGAGTTCGTGACATGCTTATGTTATAATGGGAATGTTGCCACGTTCCGTTGTGCAGATCAGACTTTCTTTTAGATCTGGTGGTTAATGGAGGGGGAATGGAAACTACAGTTTGTAGTGGTTGGGAGTAGAGATATACTAGCATACTTTTAGAGATATATGCATAGTGAAACCTCAGGTACACATGTGCTCATGTAAATGTTCAACAATAATGACGATGACGACGACGACGACGATGATCTTGATGACAACGACGACGATGATCTGATAATGACGACGACGATAATGATCTTGATGATGGCGACGACGACGATGATCTTGATGACGACGACGACGACGACGATCTGATAATGACGACGATGATGATCTTGGTGATGATGATTAAAAAAAAACATATATAAAAATCAAATGACAAATGACATAAATAGTGGTACATTTATGAGCTATTTCAGGTAGCATTGGTATTAGTCAGTGAAACGATTACAATGACAGACACAATTGATATAAGTAAGTAATGTGCGGGAGTGAGTGAGTGAGAATGATTTTCACCGCTCTTAGCAATATTCAAGCAATATCACGGCGGGGAAAACAAGCACTGGGCTTCACACATTGTGAAATGTTTCGCATCGAACCCTCGCCTTCAGAGTGATGTAGAGAGCTAAAGACTGACTAAACTGAGATATGTACATGGGGTATTATGGATGTACAACATGGACATACATACTTCAATACTAAGTCTGAATGATATAACCTGTTGTATAAAAGCAACAGGACTGTAATACATACAAACGCAACACGGAAAGCACAATACAACAGATGAGTGGGAAAAGGCAGATCAAGTAATTCTTAAAAATTGATCTAATAATCTGTCCGTCAGCATAAATTGATGGGCATATGTAAAGACGGAATTATCTTGTTATTCTGATAAATGGTTGCTACTATAACTATACTGGGCTGATTCCCCAAATACATAATCAGGATAATAATGAAAGGCTGTCGTATGCGAGTATGCTCATTGAAAACGGGGAAAGAGGGAATATCATATTACTATAGTAAACTGCAGTTTCAAGAAATTATGTCACACAAAATACCTATGAGTATATTATCGTCATTGCGTTTATAATGTTAATTACACATTCTATGGAAATATATGGAGTGAAAAAACACGTTGATAAATGTTTGGTATAACTTAAGCCACAATAATACTATTTTAATTCCTTTGGTTTCATGAATGTGTAATAAATGACGTAATTGTTCTGCAACTGCCATGTTACGTTGCTAACGCTGTTCGTAATATCAAACAGGTGATCTATGTTGAGATGATGCGTAACTTGCCTTGTCAAGGCAAATAATCTGGATGATAATGCATGTTATCGCGACGTAAAAAGTGATTTGATTTATTACCCACGTCATGAACACAAAACTCATTGTGAAGGACAGGTCAGCCTATCCCTTTACCTGCCATCCCTGTATTCATTGCCACAGCCACTCATCACATAACATCCCACACCTAAGGTAAGCCATATTTTTAGACAGTAGAATAGAAATGTCTTATACAACCAAACCATCCATTAAACATATTAAAATGAAATTATTTAACCTATAAAAAATGTGTACTTTTGAAAGAATTACTTTTAGATCCTTCATATAACTAGAACGGTCAAGGGGAATTTTTCCGTGTAGAAGTGTCCCCTAAGGTACCTATTATCGTGAGTTCGAATCAACGTTTGTCCTCATCATTATTCTTGGTTTGTTAGCGCCGTGCTCGTGGTCGTCGTTGTTACAAACGTCTAACGCTATACACGCAGCAGGATATACGTAGGGCATGCTTCTCATACAATACCCAGCATATAGGCAATGGGTGTTTTGTCTGAAAGTTTCACTGAAATGATGCATTTGGGAAACACATGAGTTTGATCTGGAACCCAAGCAACGTCGTAGATTGCAAATGCGATTTTCTCGGATCAATCACTACTTGAAATGTGAAACAGGTGATATATGTCGCGTTCTCTTTAGAACCATTTAAGCAGTAGGGGCAGAACATATCCCAGGATGATTTGTTTGCCATTAGAAAGTAAATAAGCTTGGATCACTTAAAAAATTCTGGATTAGAACTAGGCCCAAGCAACGTATCTTAGACAAAACCGGATAGTACAATTCCGACTATATGAACGGAGTGTTATGATTCGCTGTCAACATAGTGATGCCGACACCCGGTGTTCACGAAGAGGCGCCCTAATGGATCGGGTGTCGTTGCTCACTATAGCAGTGACTGCATCGTGAAGACAAGACGCGGTTATAACCAACAGACCATTTACAACTATCTAACTGGAATGCTGTTATTTGATTCACCCTCACNCCCACACACACACACTGTAAAATTCATTTACACTTATAAGCATACTAACTATCTTGAGGACATAGCCTTTCACAAAGTTTTTATTCTTTTATTAGATACAATGACAGTATAATGAAATTTCATATTTTAAGTTTCAAAAAACAGTTTTTGCTTATTTAAAGATATTTTCTGACTTGCAACTGCTAACATCCAGAGCCATGCCAAGATCTTTCAAAATTGGATATCAATTATACTAACCATTTTGAGGACACAACTTTTCAAAAAGTTTTTATTTATTTGTTAGATATAATGTCAGCATAATGTATTTCATATTTAAAATTTCAAAATCAGTTTTTGCTTATTTAAGATATTTTTCTGACTTTCAACTGCTAACATCCAGAGCCATGCCAAGATCTTTAAAAATTTGATAAGTGAAGTGTCTGCCTTTACAATCTACTTGGTCTGCCTTTACAATCTACTTGGTCTGCCTTTACAATCTACTTGGTCTGCCTTTACAATCTA
>VKKT01003658.1:32718-50797 GCA_008038995.1 Haliotis laevigata | reverse complement strand
ATGAACGTCTAGAATATGTGGCAAGTCTAGATTACCAGTTTCATTCTGAAAATGATGAACGTCACTGTTCATCATAAAGACAGGATGTTTGTCTAATGACACGTATGTGAAGACGAATTTCATAATCTGTTTGTAAATGCCAAACCGACAAAATACAAGAAGTTAAATTGTTGTTTGCTTGCCTAGCATGTGAACATATTATATTGTTTTATTCGTAAAACAAATCGCCATAGCTCTAAAATAACATTTACTTTACTGGCAGCCCTCTGTCACAAATACTACCTGAATATGCGTCTGTTGTAAAAATGAAATCAATGTAACATTAGTATACACGTAATAAATATTTACAAATAAATTCATTGTAATATCTACGTATGCCCTGTACACAGGACACTGACTAATGCGGACACCCATCAATACTGGTCCCATATTACGCTGATTCATCATCAAGTCAAACGAGGCAAACCGAAATTGTTCATTGCGGATTTCACACACAATATAGGCACTGATGTATAAAGTAACTGACGTTTGTGATCTTTATTGCGCATCTTGCATAACATATTGAATATTAGAATAGGCTATCTGTAGTCATGCCTTGCGCGTAGTGGGATAATCTGAGTAATAACGTACATGATGTTATAATACATGCTACTACACACTTGCCAAGCTGCACATTCATAACTAATACATGATGACATTTAGAATCATAAGCAGAACAAGCATTATTGCTGTACAGAAATACAAAACGGGAACAGCTTCAACAATAAAACCGATTTTCTTAGATAATTATTGCTATTTGCCAGGAAACTACAACATTAACTATTTATTCGGGAAATTAAGCAAACGGAAATCAGTTTTATAACCAATTTTGTAATATCTGTGGTGATGCAACTATCCGGGGAGCCATCCTCACGACACAAACCTATTTCCTTATTAGTACATATGTAGAAAAGTCGTTATTGTCACCGTCAGAACATACATATACAATGTAGACTTAAGCTTGGTTATGTGACAAAAATGTGCCACAATGCGGATGTTAGACGAACATTTAGTTTCTGAAATGAACATATTTTACAGAAATTAAACTGTCCATAAAAAATAATAATAAAATATAATGAAAAGCAGCCCCGACACTTCTTCTTTTGCTGTGGAAATCTAGACTTGCCACATATTGTAGACTTGCATGGGCTTTCCTGGGTATATTTGTTTCAGGGTCTGTATGACAGACGAATGTAGGTCGGGCTGTGTACATCTGGGAAATAATCTGTAAGTTTCCATTCAATCCTAATACCAGACAAAAGCTGGTTCCGTTTCCAAACAGAGCAACATGGATGTGAGGTGGCCTTGCGCATCAGCTGTTTAGACAAGGAAGACTTCTACTACACTGTCTGGTGCGACGGTGCCATGATGGTGTTTTACCAAATGTCTGTTTATAAAGATTCATTTACATTGCGTATGGCATTTATCTGTTACGTAGCTGTGTTCCCGATTCAGCAGTCCTGCATACGAGTGTGGATGAACCTTTGAAGGTCAGGGTAGTATTGACTTACATGCTTGTCGTAAGGTGCGACTAACGGGATCGCTTGTCGTAAGGTGCGACTAACAGGATCGGTGGTCAGGCTCTCAGACTTGGTTGATGCATGGATCGATCGTCATCATGTCAGTAACCGGATTATCTGGTCAAGACTTTATTATTTACAGATCCCCGTCAAATAGCCGTAATATTGCTGCGTGCGGCGTTAAACAACAGACCAACAAAGCTTGCGGACTTGAACATCATTTTTACCATCAAATGTATCACCAGCTCTGCTGTAGCATACACAAGCCTTACTGCAACTGCATCTTTTCCAAAGGGTAAAGTTCGCCCCCTCTTTACAAAACTAACACAATTAGCGAATATTTCTCGAAAATGATCTGTTATGTAAATATTTGAATTAAAACTTCACTATGTTTTTAAAATAAAAATACCCCTATAAATATTTACTTGTGTTCCACGTTGGCCCAGGACAATCAGTTAAAGTAATAACAGTCCTTCTCCAAAATCCAGTGTATAATATCTACATTCTGTGAGGACAAATACCATAGACATTGGCATGTGTAGCTTCATTTTAAGCAAGATAAATAGAAGAAGCTACCCAATCTAAATACTTTCATGAATGCCAGAAAATCTTTTGAGAAATTTGCTTTTAGCCAAGATTTCTTATGGATGTGGAAAGTTTTTTTTCGCTTCTATTTATAAGAGGGCTTGAGCATTATATCTAAACAAAGCTACGCACCCAAGGCATTTATAAAAGTGGAAGTAAAATATAATAGTAAGGATAATCGAGGATGGTAAACAACGGGTTTGGTCTAGCTGTACTTCATCATTCAAATGTAGGCGCCTTGTCTACTTCCCAGGGAGTAGTGAATGAAAACAGACTGGACCCTGATTCATTAACTGGGTAATAATGATAACAAAAATAAAAAACATTTTGGACATCCTTTGCATGTTGAGTTGTGCATTCTACAAGGGAACTACTATATTGTCTGATTCAACAATATCGCCATGATGCAGTAGTCTACATCCCTCCCATCCTCCCACCTACAACCCCTACCCAGACACACACCAATGTAGTTTAACTCAGTTGTAACAACTTACAAGATGTAAACTTCAATATATATTATTAAAAAAACAGATTTATGTCGTGACTGTATCAAAGAATCCACATGTAAATAAAACAAAATCTCAAATTTGTTTATAATAATTTAGCATTTATTTGGAAAATAGTAAAAAATATATATTTACACAATGTACAAAACATACATTTTTGCAATGTAATCAAACACAATACACATAGCAACTAACAATGTGGCCTGACAAACAAGTCAAAGACGTCAACATGTTTTTTTTCAAGTCAAATGTGTCCATTTCAGAAAACATTCATCTGATCGTTGTATAAAAAGCGCATACTTCTAATAATTATATACCATAAGAACAGAGCAAACAGCAGATTCGGAGTTAGATTTGTCATGATAATAATAAGCCAACATTCAGTTTAACAAAAATATGAAAAACACATTGAGATTTAGGATAAAACAATTTATATAAAATAACTTGAAATTTTCTTTTAGTATCTTGTAATTTGACGAGAGCTTCTTTGTGTCAAATTCAGACACTTATAACAAGGCATATGTCGAATGTTGTATTTTACTTAAGCATTCATTTTAAATTACAATTTCTTTTGTGACAAGACTGCCCATTGCTATTCTTCTAACCATTTACCTGAGGCACTTAATTATGACTCGATCATGTCTATGACACATAGTCTAATATGTCTATCAAAGGGCAAACATTTCCTGGGTCAGAGGTATAACATGAAATGAACATCAGACACTGAGTGACACTGACAAGAATATGACAGCAATGAAACATGGATATGGGACTGGTAAATAAACAGGCAAATGATTCATGTCAGGATAGTCATGAAATGTGTCTTATTTAGAATAGATTTCTTTATTTTTGTCTATTTTGTTCTACTTTTATCATAATGTACAAGTTTCATAGGAAAGTGGAATGGAATTATGTTGATAATCAATCGGAATCTTGACAGTAAAGCTTTAAAAATGACTAGATGTTCATCATGAATTTGTACTGTTGTTTTATGTTTTGGAATGAATTTAACACAAAACTTGACATGAAACAGACAAACACTATAGGCTAAAATATTCTTAGTTTTAAAGCACATAAAAATATTGCATTTGAAGATATTTTATTCCTTTTTTAAGAAAAGCATAAAAAATACATTTTGCTCAAAAGTTGCCTAAGAACCAAAAATTGTTTTTTATTCTTCAGAGTAAAAATGTGTTGCTTGACATAAAATCAATGTCTATTTCAAACTGGAAGTTTTGATTGACGTACAGACATCACACACAAATAGCACCATTTTTGCATAATTTGACATAATTTTGCGTTGATTTAATCATAAAGCATGACAAATTCTCTATGAAGTCTATGAGATTTGATCTCTGTGTTCCATAAAATGTTAAAGAAAGCTCATGTCTTTGAAATCAGTTCATTTAACACTTCAACATAACAACAATAACAAGTCTTAACATTGACATGAAGCTGCCGCATGTCACGTTCATGCATGTCTCTATCACACACATGTATGGCAAACACCACAATGGGAACACAGACTCTCAATACTGGAAAGGATGTCCGAATACTGATATGCCGCAAAAATGTCAAGTGCGAGAAAGTTCTCACAAGGCTGAGACAACGTATTTCAAATAAAATGAAAACGAACATATCTCAAACAAAGACACATTTCTCACGCTCCATGTCGAAAAGTACTGCTCCCAGGTTTCACACAATAATATCCTTGTTGATGTTTTGTTTGAAAAACAATCGATCAATTTCATCACAAAGTTCTTCTGGATCGACAGTATAGCTGCCGGAGGTTGTCGTGTCATTATCCCATGCGGAAGTGTTCATTTCACTCACAGTGTCATCAACATGATGCATGCGTGACATCTTATGTCCATTCATGTCCATATACTCTCCTTCAATCATGGGATGTTTTAAATGCACATATGCCCCAGAATCCTGTGGTCCTTTGTGTCTTCCTCCATTCTGAGAGAGCTGTCCATAAGAAGCACTATAATTACCTCGGGGAGGTACACCATGATTTGTATGGGAATTGTTTTTCATTCTCGGAGGTATCGAGAGTCTTTGGGTAGCAGGTGCAGAGTTATTTGTCCTTGCCCGGTAGGGGACAGCACCATTGTGAAGATGATTATCAGGAATCTGTTTGGACTGAACAGAACCGGACAGTGAGGAATTGTCGTAGCTTGTGCCTTGTGCATCACTTCCATAGAATGTGGAGAAACTTGCTGCTGGTGAAGCTGATTGGTGGTCAACAAGATTCTTTGGATGACGAGGATGGCCAGAAAAAGACATATCTGCAATCATACATCATGAAAACATTACAATACTTACAATAATAGATATAGTAAAAAATGATCATAGAAAAGGCGGTACTAAAAATATCAAGGTTAAAAATATTTCAACATTTCAATTATTTTTGTGTGATACCTGAAAGTGTTTTTTTCTTACCTGATTCCAAAACATTCGAGGATCCTCCGTGACTCTGTAATTCAATGTCGCTGCCTCCTCTCCCACTGTCACTGATACTGACATCACCAGACAGATCGCTGCCACTGTCGTCATGGAAACGGATATGGGTATGGTTCTTCTCACTGTCATCCTTGAAAGTGGAAAACTTCTGCTGTTTTGACATGTGATGTTTCTTGTTCTGTAACAATGAACATACAATTGTTAATATGGAAATACCATCCCAAAACAATGAAAGAATTATCAATGAATAATTATTAAGGCAGTATATCATGTTTAATGTTTGGGTGTCTTTCAAAGCAAGAATATTAGTTCAATAACAGTTTCCACACTTACATCATTCTCTGTGTCTTCTGGGATAGTGAAGAGGCATTCGTTGTTGCGAGCGTTGAACCCAACAGATCCAGATGACAGGGAAACATTGTTTTCTTCATCCAGTGAGAAGCTGACCTCCTTCTCCTTCTTCTCTCCATCCTTCTCAGCTAGAGGAGTTGTGGAGTTTTTTGATGAGGAGGAGATACTACTTCCCTGTCTCCTCATGCTTGAAATGACCTTTTCTTCCTCTGCCTTAGCACGATACAGCCTCTTCTTCTTATCTGAGCTTCGGAGAAGGCAAATGGTTGCCACGACGATGACTGCAAGAAGGATGGTGACACCAACCAGAACCATGGCAGTGATGATGTTGATGGAGCCTTGGTTGGAGGTGGTTGAAGTTGCATTTCCTAAAATAACTTCAATGAAGAGCTCCGACTGGGTGGACCTCTGGGGAGAGCCATGGTCCTGAGCAACCACCATCAGGCTGTACACAGTGGTGATATGTTTGGACTCAAGTTGTTTCCTCAGGCGAACAATGCCTGTTTTGTGGTCAATAATAAACACAGCACTCCCATTGCCACCTTCAATGAAGTAGGAAACTTCAGCATTACGTTCCACATCCATATCAACAGCAGTGATTTCAATGACAGGGGACTCAATTCGCTGGGTGTGTGGCATCGTCACAGTGTTGTTAGCCTGGGTTGGGAAGATGATGACTGGGGTGTGGTCATTGATGTCATCCAAGGTCACCACTACTCTGGCTGTACTGCTCAGTGGTGGTTGCCCAAGGTCAGTTGCAACCACAACAAATTCATAATGATCTCTGGTCTCTCTGTCCAGGATACGGTTTGTCTTGATTACACCATCAGCATAGACGATGAAGGGGAAGTCGCTTCTTGTAGAACTATGGAGCTGGTACATGATGATTGCATTTTCATCCAAATCAGAGTCTGATGCAGTGATCTGCCCAACGCTGGTGTAACTGTTTGATTCTTCAGGCACAGAGAGTTGGAATTTATTCATGTCAAAGACTGGGGCTTGATCATTGACATCATCAATGGTGATGATCACTGTGGTGGTAGCAGTCATGGCAGGGTTGCCTTGGTCAACAGCTAGAATCTTGGCTACCACTTCAGGGTATTCTTCTCGGTCAAACTCCATCGCTGTCACCAGAGTTCCATTCCTGAAGATGTTGAACCTGTGGCCATGATCATCCTGAACTTTGTAAATGAGTTCAGCATTTGTACCATTATCGGCATCTGTAGCAGTGAATGTCATGACAGAAGTTCCAATTTTCTTGTTCTCAACAATATTTGCATAGTAAACATCTTCTGGAAATTCAGGTGCATTGTCATTTTCATCAATTACTCTTACTAGGAAGTTTTCCTGGACGGAGAGGGCAGGGGAGCCTCCATCATGGCAGATAACAGACACATTGTGAAAGGGCACAGTTTCACGATCAAGAGCATTCACAAGGATGACTTTGAACTCATTCTTGTCAAGGCCACGGAGCTCAAAGGAGGAGTTTGGCATAGAGCACTGAACATTTCCATTAGAACCTGAGTCTGGATCTTCCACAGCAATATGTGCAACAACACGACCAATTTCAGAAAATTCAGATATCTCTGCAATGCCACTGTCATGAAACACATTGATGTACATCTCTGGAGCATCATTGTGAGTGTCAATAATAGTGATGATTACTACAGCTTGGGCAGTCTTGGATGGAACTCCATGGTCATGAGCTTCCACAATAACCTGGTGCATCTTTCCTGCTTCATATTCCAAGGATCCTGCTGTTCGAAGTTCTCCAGTGACATGATCAAGCTTGAAGAGGTTGAGGACACTCTCAGGTTGTCGAGGCGCAAAGTGGTAACTGATGTTGGCATTGTTTCCAAGATCTTTGTCAGAGGCTGACAGACGAATGATGACACTGCCAGCTGTAGTTGTCTCAGAAATGTTCAAGGTGTATTTTACACTGTCAAACACAGGTGGGTTGTCATTAACATCTGCGACGTTGATGTGAAGGGTGAGGGTTCCAGTTCTCTGAGGAGATCCACCATCACGAGCAAACACAAAGAGTTCGTAAAAACCTGTTGTTTCCCTGTCTAGTTTCTGTTTAAGCTTCAATGAAATAGACAGGATTCCTGTTACTCCAGCAGTAGTGATGAGAATAAAAGGTGTGTCCTTTGGTTGAAGATCATAGCTCTTCACAGAGTTATTAATACCTGTATCTCTGTCCACGGCACTGACCAATGGGAAGTTGGAACCAGAATTGGCTCCTTCAGAAATCTGCAGAACATAAGTTGAAATTGTAAACTCAGGTGCATTGTCATTAATGTCCTTCACATTAATTTCCAGCTGGATCTTCTTGAAGAAGGAACCAAGATTTGATTGAGCAACTGCTTCGAAGGAGAGTTTACAAGTGTTGAGGAAATTGCATAAAGTCTCTCTATCAAGTTCTCTAGCTGTTGTAAAGTCTCCAGATGTGCTGTCGATGGAGAAGTTTGAGGTGTGTGGATTGCCTTGGGTCAAGAAGCTGTATCGCAGGCGATGAAACTCCTCCTCACTAACGTAGTCTCGGAGGTTTGCATCGTCGGCGATGTTCCCCAGGAAACTTCCGGCTGATTGTTGTTCATCTATGGTGTAAGTGAGGGTAATGCAGAGTGTAAGTTGAAAGCTGGTCAACAGAAGAACTCCTCGGATGATAGTGTTCGACATCTTGGATGGATGGTCAGAACTTTCAGTGTTGTTAACTTTATAGCTTCATGTACAGGGATCTTTCAAAGTGAATTCTGAAAAAGAAGAAAGAAATATTAGCAATATGTCAAATGACATCTTAACCATCAAAATAAAACAACATTCACATAAATATAAGCAATAAAGACCCTATCCATAAACATATTAAATCATATGGTTATGTCCATACCGTAATCATGACCTTTTTCATTTAAAATAAAAATAATAATGTTTATGATTTGGAAAAAGGTATATTTTTGAAACAGAATTAACACTGGCACATCCAACCACTGTGTATTAAGTACAGCATAATATCAACAGATAGATGGAGAGTGTGGTAAATTAGAGATGGTAAGAGAAGAACGTATGAGGTGTTCTATTCACCCAATCTAGCAAGGAACATCAGCACAAGGAGAACAGCTGCATAATGTCAGTGTAAAGGGATGAGCCATATAAATACCCACAGAGTTTTTACAAAAACTTTTAAATCCTGCAATTAATTTAAATCCCAAACCTTTGAAGTTAATAAGAAATACATACACAGGATCTACAAACATAAAGATCTAAGGGAAAACATTAAGAAAGTAAAACACAAAATCAGACAAAGCCTATCATAATCAACTTGTGTCTACCTATGTTAAAACAGTGTTATTTCCATAGCTCTATGATCATAACCGAGTGGCTGACTGGCTGACCAGCTGGCTGACCGACTAACTAGATGGCTGGTGGATCAGCTACTGACCATCCCCAGGCTGTCTGGGAATACAAGTCTCACATGGCCTGCGAAATCTACACCTGTGCTGGGGATTAGTTACAGAGGATTAACGTGGATTAGGAGTTGACGATGGATTAAATCTGTAGGTACATAGGTAACACCTGAGGACCCATTGTTCCACTGCATTAAGCTGCCTGCATTATGTGTAAGGTACAATGATTGGGTGGAATGATGTTAAGTGATCGCCCAATGAGTCTTCCCACGAAGCAGATGTTGGGATGTGATTCTAAGCTACTTGTGGCAACTTTAGGATCTTAACACTTGCTTGAAACAAGTGGTTGATTGACTTCACAAGGTATCACTGAATGACTACACATTTTGAAGCTGTTTAAGAAATCTAAAATATACATAACATTAACAGAATGAGATACACATTCAGTTTCCAACTATTATCAACTTCTTTATAACAATATATGTGATATTTTGGTGTAGAAGCTAACACTGTTATCAAGCAAGGGATCAAGCGATATACATAAGTAAGAGTACTAAACAATGACATTAATTTGAAGTAATAAGTTAACAGACATCTACTATTAAACTGCTTTTACTTTATATTAAAGTTTAACTTTCACGGTCAAAATTCCCTAATTTACATAACTGTCAACATTTTAAAATATAAAGTTTAAAGTAAAAACATGTTTTCTTGAAAAATATGAATCACAAAGTCAGTGAAAATTATATTTTATAAACTCAATCTAAAGTGAAAAACATGCTTACCTCTTATAACAAAATGGAAACATGCACCATATATTCCTATAATCAATGAAATCCACACACTTCAATATCAGTGTAATCCAGTATATCCTCACAAGAAAGTATCTCCACACTGTTGTCTATATCAAACACCTTCCTCATGTCTCAGCTCTCTACAAGCATGTCCCCACTCCCTGACACCAGGAGTAATACTGACAGGCTTGACCTCTTCCCGTTTCACCCAGCTCTCTGACTAGGATATCATATGTTAATTGCTGCCTCTGTCATGCCTGCCTTTCAGTAGCATTTGATTGACAGCTAAGAATCACCCTGCTATTGGCAAGTGGCTGCACAGTGCTAAGCTAACCAGCAATTAGTCTTGCATCACAGTTGCGTGACCCCTGACCTCCCACTGAGAATGCCTGGGCCTATCAGAGCTGACCACTATCAATAGCCTGAGTGGACATTAAGTGACCATTAGGTAACCAATCACCTGGGATCATTAACTTGTTTGTGTGCCTTCAGCCAATCACTGGACAGAGGCCTTTCAGGGTGGAACAAGCTTATGGCCAGTGGCACCTGTCATACATTCTTTAAAATTTTCTTTTCCCTTTTATAAAAACTTTTACATAAAAAACTTTATAGATAAAACCTTTTATCAAAAGGGGTTTTTTTTCAAAAATACTTCATACTTGACATGAATTCAATGCAACATTATTATTTATGTATACGTAGAGATAAAAACATTTATCTCTTTTTTCAACTTCCTATCACCATTATGCACTACTCAGTAGAAGTTAAAAGCCCCTGATTCTTTCATATCACTATAGTTCATGTGACATATTAGATGAACAAAAGAAACATGATACCTATATTCTGTTCTTTTACATCTTTGTAGGCATTTGCTCCCTTTTGAATGTTAATTCACTGAAGAGTGAAAAGAAGAGTATCATATGAAAAACCAAACTCATACGAAATACTGATATTAAAAAACAATTTCACAACATGTATTAAAAACTTCTAAAATCATGATTCCCAAACACACACAAAATGTACAGTCATCACTGTAATTATTATTTGAATAATCAAATAATTGTTTAAAGTAACCTGAAAGAGTAGTTTTGGATATCTCTGTAATGAATGCTAGTTCAGAAATACATCCTCCATGGCCATCTTTTCATCTTTAATGAGCAATTCCCCACCCCTGTATCTTTCAAAATCTTCCATTTCCCCCTCCCTCTCTCCACCTTCCTTCCAATGGCCTCATTTACCTATACAACCTCTGTTAATGTAACATTGTTGACCAATCTCGATCACCAAGAAAACCATTAAAAGACAGTTACAGATCAACTACACACTACCCCAGCCTTGTGCTAGCACCCCACAATTGGCCTACATTCACCCCCACCAGCCTACCCTGTACTTAGAAACAGCAATAAACCCCCACAATGGCCTGCCACAATAAACTCTGACACATTCCATTTCATAACATCATGTACATTTCGTGTAAGTGAAAAGAGCCCTGATATTTACAAACCATTAGAACTAAGTTTGATTTGTGCTAATTACATAGAACAAATTTGATCACATCCACGATCGCACATTCTGTTTCTTATATTGAGTTAAATAGTTCAAATGTATATCTTATCTAATGAGGTTAAATTTGCGTTCATGACATTTTTATTAACTAGGAAATGTTCCATCCATGTAATACAATGTACACAATAGTATCAGTGTCTTATCATTTCTTGATTAAAGTAATTAAAGTAAACCAGTTTTCCCAAAGCATAGAAGACGTAACACAAAATCTTCTAACTTTGCCATTCAAAACTAAGCTTGCGTCAGATAATTATCTACACGAGTTGTTCCATATTTGTTTCTTTCATGATATGATTACAAAACATAATTTAGTAAGTAATGTTGACATTAATAGTCTCATAAATATTCCAATAGAAGTTATTTCAAGATAAACAAGAAGATTTACAATAGTAAAATCAATGCAAAGATTTGATTCAAAATGTCACTATAAAACATGATCATTTCAAACAGTTGCATGAAATGTCACATACATTTCATTGACACTGTGATCCATTGCAGTTTGAAATGTACATGGCATGTGATACAGGTGTGTAATACATGCTGTGATATGTGATATATTTCATGTCAGGTGCAGCAAATGTGGTGTGCTGGACCTGTCCAGCCCTGCCACAGTGTTGAATCACTTTGTGCAACCGTAAGGAGTTTTTAATCACCTCACTGGCATGATGAAATGAACAGTGTCATTGTCTTAAGTGGGATGTGTTTCACTGTTGATAACGTTCGTATCACCACATGGCGGCTATGACCACTGATTTATCATGTCAGGGTTAATTAGGACAACTCCAAGGATGGGATAAAGTTAGTATTAATTTAATCTGAATGAATTATTTAGGCTTGCCATCCTATTGATTTTCATTTATCTTGATTCTTAATTAGATTTTTTCTCAAATAAATCATACATGTGCTTTAAAGGAAATGTGTTTTTGTTTAAAATATATTCCACCAAAAGAAGCCATTTTGCACTCTACTGACAGAACTTTTTATATTATTGTTCAAAAACATATTTTCATAGAATGAGGACTAGGCCATTAAAGATAATATTTACATTCCACAAATAAAAGTATTTACTTTAACAACATATGGCAAGATACCAGTCACAACATATGTTTAAGAGCAGGACCATTTATCACTATTTCAGCTGAGAACAACATCAGCAAAATTCCCACATCCCTTCTCACAGAATGCAACCCATTCAAATCAATTTCATGGACTTAACTGTGGGTGTCACGTACATTTCATGGATACCAGGGGATTACCCATATCCCAACCATATGCCAGACTTCACTGACTCCTAATCCCCATGAAAATTAATTATCATCTAACTGAGTCAACATTACTTAAACATGTTTATCATAATCCATCATAATGGAACACTGAGACCTGAAAAGTCAGCCTTATCTTTACCTTGCTACTAACAAGACTGCTATCAACATGTTAATCTAAGTGTCAATTTCATTTATATCAGCATCCTGTAATTTTTATCTAATCATGTTGCAGTGTTATAAGATTACTTGACTCTTATCCATGGTGTTTTGTTTGGTGTAAGATTCTGGCAGTGCTATCAGTCGTGTCTTCGACCCTGTGAACATGGCATTAGCTGGTCTGTCTGCAATATACATGATTATATTGCATAAACAGCCTATGATTGGAGGGAGAAATCTGAAATATAGTTGTGTCAATTTCAGTGTTTTTTTCAAGATAATAATAACATAAAATTGAAAATCATACCACAATGAAAATGTTATTCATTATCTCTTTACATGTAAATTGTACACTGCCATTAGAAATAATCCATACTTTTATGTAAATGGTCACAGCCTCCAAACTGTGTTATACGGAACATCGCCAACTACCAATAGTGAAAATAAGCATATTATAGAGTCCCCCCACCAATTCATTTTCAAGACTAAACGATTTGATAAAACAGTCTAAACCAAACAATAAATAACAATTACCATAACAAAATAATGAAACATAACTGCAAGCGGGTTGTTAATTAGAATTCTCAATGCCCATTCCATGTTACGATTTTATTTTATTTCATTTGTCTATTTCATTCTGTCTCTTTTGTCTAGTTCCTGTGTGTTCTATTTGTGTTCTATTTGTACTGGTGAGGTATTCACAAAAGCAAAGCTTTGTTTGTTTACCAAACCACATTCTTTCATGAATAAATATATGTTTAAACCATAATAATATAAAGGCATTTGTTAATACCAAAACATTTCTTTTTGTCTCCTAACAAGGTGAAGAATAAATAATCTGTTGCCATAAATAATCTGTTAACCATTATATTTTCCATTATTACAATGTTCTCATGTGCAATGGATCATCTAAGAATTCTCTTTAAATTATTTATTCACAAGAATTTCAATTCTTGTACAGTAATGGTTCTATAATAACTTCATCAGACACATTAGCCTTTTAAAGCAAAGAATCATATATGGGAGGAATTCACTAATGTCTATACATACTTGTATGTCAGTTACACTATGTCTTATACAGGAGATTACTTGAAAAAGTCATAGAGCACTTCAGCTGTTTTCAAACCTCTTTGAGTCAGGTAACACGTCAATTTCAGGTAGCTGAGAAACACACCTTTAGTCGTAGGCATCAGGATTACACGTTAATTCAGGTTATTGACAACTCTCAGCACCAACAGGGGTTAATGCTGTGTGACAAGACGCTTATATCCTCCTCAAGCTTAAACAACCAACCCAAAAGAGACAAGCACTTTGCACGACATATCTGAAATCAACATTCTTCAAAATGAAATTGACAAGTTACTGCTGTTGCTAAGATAGATAACCCTGCATGGGAATGCTGTATGTTTATATAAGGGACATGTAAAGTGGAAGTCATGAACTACTTAAGTTTACTGTGGTATTTTACTTGAAACTGTTGAAGCGCTGAAACTTTTTGTATGCCTGTAACGAAATCAATATGTCATCCAAAGCAAGTGGGATCTCATGACATCAGTTAAAACATTGACGTTGGTAATAAACAATAGTGTATGTCGAATGAATAGCGCTATCGACATGCATTTACATAATAGGCGCTGGTGAAGATGACTTTTTACCTCTCTTGTGTTGCTAACAATGACAGATCAATTGTTTGGGATTCTTTAGGAATATTGATTGACACTGTCTGGAAGATTTTGATGTGGGATGTAACGTATGATTAAGTACGTTATCAACTAATTGATATTTCACATTCAGTTCTAGACAACAGTTAATCAATGATAGCCGAGTTCAATACGCAACGTCAACCTCTTTCATGTTATGTGCGATAGTGCAAACTGATCATATTCAGTAATACATCATCACTTGAGAAAACCTAACCATATTCTTTGAAAATTTTATTGACAAATTAAAAGTGAAGTTTCTCTTGCATCAATAATTTCTCCCATGTTCTGTAACCCTTTATATTCTGTGTATAATTTCATTGGGAATTGTTTATTCATGTGAATTTGACTGAAATGTACAACACATGTGATAAGTCACTAATCAAACAGACAACCATTTTACCATAAAGGCCAACTGGAAATATTTGGAAATATAATGTTAAAGATAAAAAGCAAAGCAAAATAAACATTGACTTTTGTCTTTCTTTCAGATAGGCTTTGAACTACACATGTATTTGGTCTCTGGATAAAATATTTGCATATCCTTACAAATTTACATTGTTTAATTTAAGTACTATTTTCAGAAGTGCCCACTGTCTATTCAAACAGATAGGTAGAGACTATTTACTAATGCAAATCTACAATGTAAATATATCTGTTCATGCCTTTGAAATCAGTCAGTCCCCAAAGAATTCGATCAATCAGGCTTTGTCTCTGAAATCATCTAACAAGTCCCTTCTGTGTAAAACACAGCCTCAAAGGTAACAGCTTTGTCATCCCTTTGATCTTCTTAAATAGCCAATCAAGACAAGTGGGGTCGTTCAAGGTAAGTAATTCATACTCATTTGATCAGGGAACATGTTTTCACTACAGATTACAGAATCAATTGCTTTTTATTGTCCATGTTAAGGAACCATGATCTTAGCATGGGGCCCTGAACATGGCTGGTGTAAGTGGAAGAGTGTTATAAACAGGTATGAAAATCTTTGTAGATTTGCAGGTAGAAACAATGCAAAGGTAGAAAATCTGTTGACGCATGAGAGGGGTGCCTTCACCCCTAGGGGTAAAAGTCTGGAACATTTAACTTGGACAAAAAGATTATAAAGATTTCATTGAGATGTTACTTTTATAGACTCCATGATTCAGTGGGAACATTTGCATCCGTGAAATCCCATGCTGAGCTTCACGTAGAAAAGAGAACTGATAAAAGCAGTGTTTGTATATTGTATTAAGAGACTTAAACTACTAAAAAAACAAAGAAAACCCCACACTTTCACTTCAGCCATAAAGGAAGCAGAATGATTTGTATATAATTTAAGTGTAATGGAATTGATGATTTGCAGACCCTAACATCATAAAAATCCAACATATCTGAAGGATCTTTATCATATTTAGGTAAATCTAATATCTGGGAAGTTTTCCATATCAATTGTCAAATAGAACTGACGTAAATTAATAGCTTCTGTATATTACAGATGCAAATATAGGAAACAATTTAATTAAATCCATCCTGGGTTGTTGAAAAAATATGCCTGCCATTGTGAATTTGTCTGATTCATTTTGCAGGCTTCTGTTTCAATAAAACTACAACCATCTCATTGCTAACTTTATCAGACAAATGGAATATCATATCACAATACTCTCTAAATGTGATCGCCGAAAAGAAAAATCTCCTAAATTAAATTAGCAAAAAGCATCACACTGCATTAAGAAGCAAACATGCATGAAATATTGGCTGAAATCCGATTACCTGAAAGCAGAATGATAAGAGGAAGTCCTACCTTCATATTTCAAACAGATTACAGATCCTGATCCACACGTTTGTCAAACCCTGACTACCCTTCCCATGCAATGACTGTTAAACCTACCCTGCACAGATTTATATGCAAAATCTATCTTACCTTAGCAGCTACTGTCGATGAAGAGTAATACTCCAGGTAACTTTTACTCGTTAAGGCAGGTGTCAGCATTTGATGCTGTCGTGATGAAGTCAACTCTGCTTGGACACTGGCCACTCAGTGGTCAGACATTGCTCACCAAGGCCTAGAAGACAAGAAAACAGAATACATAAAAATACTACTCCTTACCCAAGCCTGTCAAGGGATGAAATTGATTACTATGTTTACGAAATTGATCTAATCTTGTCAATCATGTTTTAACATGTTTATTTCATTTGTTGAGTACAGATAAATTTGTATTTCATGGCAATTGGTGTTTAAGTATCAGATATTTGATTTTTTTTAATCAAGGGGATTATGACATTTAAATGCTTGTGACGTAAAAGAGGAACATAACAATTACATTTTTACACATGTATTGAAGACAGTTCATCAACTTTTCACAGTTTGTACAGTTTTACTTACATATGCTAAATACTTTTAGTAGCCTGAGTTTGCGTATTTAAAATGAAATTTGTGACAAAGTTGATAAATTTTAAAAGTTGCTTAATTGAAATTGATGAATACATAATGATTCAAAGTTTTAGTTTTTAAACTGACATGGAACGTAAATATGGATAAGCAGACCTACCATTAGATAGACTTGTTCACAATTTCAGTACACTTCTAACATAAGATTATCCTGAGCACAAGCACATCCTTCAGTGACCACTCATCAAGTGATTGCAGGTCCAATTTATATGAGAAGACATTCTACAACGACAATGAACGTACATCCTTCCTAACACCTGTAGCATCAAAAACACTACGCAGGTATTAATCCATTGTCTTGTACTCAGATCAAACAACTTAATCCTTCCCCTTTTGACAAGATGACCGGAAGCCTTAGGCATCGATATCTTCACATGCAGCCCTGAGCAGAGTTTCACCTTCGGACACTGGTCAGCCGCTCGTCTCATTTTACATTTACCTGGGGTGAAGTTTGGGTTTGGGTCTATTGTTAAAACTCAGTGAGGCAATTAAAGTCTGGGGCAAAAAAAACAAGGGGGATGCTTCTGAGGGAGCAGTCATTGTATGTAAACATGTTCAGAATAATTACTCCCTTAATCCTCTTGATCCTGGTAATCTGACTTGTTTAATCAAGGGACAATGGTGGGGGTTGGAAACTTGGGGTGGGGATAATTGGGGGTGGGGTTGGACTTTGTAGAAGAGAGATGGGTGGAGTGTGGGTATTGATGAAGGAGAAATGGGTGGTGAGGGGTACTGATGGACGAGAAATGGGTGGGGTGGGGGTTCAGAGGGTACCTGGGCTAGGTGGGAATGTTTTTCGAAGAAAATTATGGAATGTGAAGACATGGGGTTCGCAATGGAAGGATGCAGTTAGAGAGTTCTGGGGGTGATGATGGGTGGGACAAGGTGAACATTAGCCTTTCCTATGGGTGAGGATAAGAAACCAGGTTATGGTTCTGAGGGTGGAGACATGGAGGTGGGCTGAGATATCAAGGGGTGAGGGTGAAATATGAAGGACTGATGGTCTGAGTGCGAGACATAAAGGGGTGAAGGCCTAAAGGTAGAAGGTCTGAGGGTGAGATAAGAAGGGGTGAAGGTCTATTGGCGAGACATAAAGGGGTGAAGGATCTGAGGGTGAATTATGTGGGGTGGAGGGTCTGTGGATGAGATATAATAGGGGTGAGGGTCTGTTGGCGAGATATAAAGGGGTGAAGGATCTGAGGGTGAATTATGTGGGGTGGAGGGTCTGTGGGCGAGATATAATAGGGGTGAGGGTCTGTTGGCGAGATATAAAGGGGTGAAGGATCTGAGGGTGA
>VKKT01003658.1:14271-27081 GCA_008038995.1 Haliotis laevigata | reverse complement strand
ATGGTCTTGGAGTTACCAAGTGTGTAGCGCCTACAGTGTCACTTTCAGCTTGTCTATCACTTGGTCAGTCTTCTGGTGCGTGGTTCAGTCTAAGGAACTTAATTCAGCTTGTCTATCACTTTGCCAGTCTTCTGGTGCAGGGTTCAGTCTAAGGAACTTAATTCAGCTTGTCTATCACTTGGCCAGTCTTCTGGTGCAGNGTTCAGTCTAAGGAACTTAATTCAGCTTGTCTATCACTTGGCCAGTCTTCTGGTGCAGGGTTCAGTCTAAGGAACTTAATTCAGCTTGTCTATCACTTGGCCAGTCTTCTGGTGCAGGGTTCAATCTAAGGAACTTAATTTAACTTGTACTGAATGCCTGTTGATATTATAACCTGGTTCAACCAAACAAACCAGTCTGCACCCTGGTTCCATTAATTCATAAATTTATATATTTAATCCGATTACATGTTTTCAGCATCATATGTTTTCAGACTGCAATGTTGACTCTCACTATAACCAGGAGGGCTGAGTCATAAAGACGATGTAAATACATGGATGATGGCTTGTGTTAAAGATAAGGTTCTCTTTAGTAACTTTGGACATGTTTTACAGTTGTTCATGCAATAACTTAAGCATCTTAAAACCAATAACACAAGGATATATGTACTGATATATTGATATGATAACTTAAGCATCTGAAAACCCATAAAACAAGGATATATATATACTCAAAGAAACAAATAAAGGGTCACATGAAAATTCAAGTGTTCCTGAAATTAATATTTTCCATTTTCATCACAAGCTTTGAATAGCGCTGTGGGAGAAAATGTGAGAAACAAAAATAGGAACACTGCCATGAAGTGGCGTTCCCTTATTTGTTTCCCTCAGTATATTTATATTTATATGTATTGATATGCTTCAATATTTCACATAAAATAATGATACTTTTCTGTAAAATGTAAAAGGAACATCGAGGTACCCACAGTTGGATGAAACGAAATCCTGACAAATTATGCGGAACACAGTGACTAAGCGATGTAGGATGGTGTTCCGCATAATTTGTGATGCTTAGAATGAGTTCACAGATCATTGTTGTGTTGAGAAGCAAGGTTGAGTAAGACATCTGAAATTTGTTTGCATGCACTTGGTGCAAGCAGACATAATTATTAGGTTCAGTTTCAATAATGTTATGCTTGATACAGCCAAATTAATGTGGTGTTGCACGAACAAGATATTCTAAGGGACTGTTAATAATTTATGGTTTGGGTGGATGATGCTGATTTTTATGGAGAAGCATGTACAATGTGAATGAAAGTTATGTACAAAGTAAGTGACCCCCTTGCATGTCATGTACAAAAGTCAATGACTCCCCAGGCCCCCATAATTTTGTAATATATTTATGTACAAAATTGATGATCCCCCCACCTCCAAGAACAAAATGGGTAACCTTCCCCCTTAGAATCATCATCATCATCATCATCATCATCATCACACATACCCCTCCCACAAAGCCATAAATTATGAATGGTCCCAAATTTGATAAATCCCTGATAATGATAAAGCAAAAACACAGTAAAAAAATCAAATAGTCACAAATACAGCTTGTTTTTTTCTGTGCTTGACAACCAGAACCCTCCAGTTTTCAAGATCTATATGTCTGCATTCATTCCAGCATGCGTAAATTCGAGAATTCCCCAAATAGAATTTTTTTTAAAACAACTTCCTACTTTGCAACTCTCAGGATTCTGTCAACACCTCTAAAGGAAAAAAGTTAAATACTTTTGATACAGACGAATAGATGTCCCTTACGGATGAACTTTGTTAAAATCTTCAGTACAACAGCTGTAGAAATTAACACAGCACATGTCCGGTGTTCTCATTTCCACTGAGATATTGCTAGTGCAAGATTTTTATCGATCTGCTTATTGCTGCTATTTTTTCTGATTTCTCCCTGTGTGTATATCAGCCACTCCAACTCAATCTAGCTACATCACTTTCAATCCCTGAAAAAAAATATCGAAAATAACAGTCGCTCATTAAAAAATGTTTTCCCAGTATAATCTCAAAGGAGTAGAAGCTGAATGCGCTGTCAAAAATATTGACAGTCTGTCATGTCAGTGAGATGTCTTTCCAGGAGAATGTTTTCAATTTCTTTCATACTTTCTATAAAAGCATAAGTTTGAATGTGACGTATCTGTAAGAAATACTTTCACGGGCATTGTTTTAGTTCTTCAATATTCCTGGCGCCGGGATGATGGTTACTTGGTACATATTGACCGTAACCATGGTAACATATGAACTGATACTTATACAGCACATCAAATAATAATTATGCTCTTGTCAGTGTAAAAAATGATGCAGTGTCTTACAAGATAATTAGAGTTCACAGCTAGTCAGTATTGTAATACCTACAGCTCTCGCCAGTTGTAACCAAATCATGAAATGTCACAATGACTAATTAATGAAGTTTGCTACATGTGAGCTAATATATCTAAAGTTTAAACAAGTCATTCTGGAGATAAGGGATATTACATACAGTAATGAAAAAAACTGCACAGTGCACACTTTTCAAGAAATATCCATCTTGCTAGAAATTAACGTCATCACTGAGTTTTGATGACGTGGAAAGCATGCTGTTGGAGGCAGTCTGGTGAGTGCATATGGTAATATTAGCAGTAAACATGAAATAGACATCTGCATGTCCAGGCCTACCAAAGAAAACTTTCCAACTGTGCAGAAAAACGCAGAAAGCCCACATTAATCGTGACAATAGCAACATAAACATAATACCTCGCTACTGAAACAGTAAAAACGGCAACAAAAAACTATGAAACTGCAACATTTTTATATCAGCGAACTTTGACCTCTACTGCACATGCGCATTACGATCCATGCTTCTTTCCAATTTCCGAGCAACCGTGAATCGCCTCGCGTAGAAAAAGTATTAAACATGTCGTAATAATTGCTGTCAGTCATTTCATACGAATGGAAAGTAAACTAAACAAGTGTGTACACAAGTATCATGATGATCAATGCCAAATAACACAACAGAAATACTTAAAAAGGGAATGTAAAGTTTGTCCAAGCTGGAAAATGTCAACAGGCGGTCGAGACTTCCTCTTCCATGTGCGCATGCGCAAAATCAAAGTTGCAGGCTTTTTGTTTTTTAATGCAGTTTTAGCGAATTAAAGTTGCCGTTTTTACTGTTTCCGTAGCGAGGTATTATGTTTATGTTGCTATTTCCAAGATTAATGTGGGCTTTACTGCGTTTTTCTGCTCAGTGGGAAAGTTTTCTTTGGTAGGCCCGATGTCTATTTCACTTTGTTCCGTAATGTACACTGTACATGCTGCAAATTGAAGCTGCTCCTGGTCACCTGACTCTCGAATCCCACGATTCTGTTGCACGGACTTTCAAACAGAATCAGGTTGAGGTATGTTTGCATGTTGTTTAATGCTGCAAGCATCAATAATTCCAGCTTTAAGTAAAAATTCCAGTGGTCCGTAAATAATCGGATCTGGACCAGACAATCCAGTGATTGGCATCATGAGCATCATCTGAGGAGGGGATAGTCAAGAAGCATGGGCCTGTTTGTCTACAGTGTGCTTGACTTGACCATGTAGTTTTCATGTGATATGAAGTTGATTATTGTGGGTAGTTCAGTGGGTTCCGAATTTATACAGTGCATAAATGTGTCTTTCATCATCCTTTCACACTACCATCACCATCATCATCATCATCATCATCATCATCATCATCATCATCATCATCATCATCCTTTCACACTACCATCATCATCATCACCATCCTTTCACACTACCATCATCATCATCGTCATCATCATCACTCTCCTCTCTTTGGCAATAACAAACAAACAGTCCTATTTAAAACCCTATCAGTGGCATTGACCACAAAGCCAGAAGCCACTGACCACAGCAGCTGAAATCCATTAGAGTTCTACACTGTAACCTGACACCTAAAACAATGTAAATCATCCCCCTCTCTCACAAAGTAATCTGTTTCATTATTCAGTCTCGTCAAGCTACATCAGCCAGGTGGTCCAAGACTTTTTCCACCTCCCAGTCAACACTTGGAGGATTATTTTAATGGTAAAAAACACTCCCATGTGTCTTAAATGAAATTCAAACATCCGGACAACTTTGCAAGTAATGAACCAACTACTATCTCCAAGATCTCATGTGCACTTGCCGCTTTCTTTGCAAGCTGATCCCTTCACAAGATCCCTGCCGAATCTATCCTCATTTCATGTTCGTAAACTTCCAACATCCATCCATTCTTGTTTGTACACAGTAATTTATCATCTACAGTTGAAAGTGACGTGGAGGAGACAGTTCCGCTTGAATGACTTTCACAAGCACTGAATATCATACCAGCCAAGGGGTCAAAATAGCATCTAAAACATATGTTAGGCTTGTATTAACTAAATATGCTTTTCAGCCGGTAATGGATACAGCTGAGTTCAAGTGGCGATGCTTAACTCAGGTTCTTAGCTAAACATCTTGCTTTGCTTGAGCAAATTTTCAATTTTCGAATGGTGAAACGTAATTTAAAAAGATTGATTGTTTTTTCTGCTTCTCTGGAAAGATGTTAATGATAAGCCAAAGAGGTATGTCATTTTATTACACAAGAAGGAAAAAGGGTTAGCTATTTACACAAATTGAAAAAAGTTTTAAATTTCTTTGCAAGACTTGTGTGTTTTAGAAAGCACAATATTTAGTTAATGTATCTTTGCAAGGTTCAGTTTACCTTGTAAATTGAATTTGGTTTGGCTTGTAACTCAACACATTTGACACCCATGTGAAAGTTTTTCAAGCACACACTTCTTCTCTGAAAGTCTGTTTGATCAAACTTTAAACCCCTATGCTGTTTTAATGATCCAGATGATGTCAATATCATGTTAATTGTAATAGTGTATGTCTGTTAATGACACATGCCATAAAAACAGATCAAACAGGCAGCTACAATGTTTTGAAAAGAGAAATGTAAAATAGATTAATATATTTTTGCAATTCTCCGTTCATGTTCTATTTCTGATTTTTAAATCAGTTTTATTCATTATGGGGTCAAAAGGTAACACTCATAAATCATTCTGCCCAAAATAGATTGTTGATATTTGAAAATGGGTACTTGTTCTCCAAAGAAAATATTTGTGTATACCCTGCACCTCCCATGTGAAATCAACACGGCACCAGCCACTGGTGTATATCACTCTATATCAACCATTGTCAATTTCACCCAACATATATTTCATCCCACCCTACCTATATCACTGGTAGCGGGATACCTCGTAAATAACATCATCAATCAATGTCTGTGACCTGTCATTCTTGTAATTGCCAATCATAACCCTGTCACGGTTCCCATCGTGAAATATGTTCCTAACCTGCCTGTTGTATAAACACTGATATCTACAGCTTGTACATAGCACTAAGACTCTGGAATGATTAGCCGGATAGTTTTTCTCAATTAAATTGGGAGTGAAAGCTTGTTTGTTTCTGCCAAAGGAAAACGCCCTGGCTATCAGATATGTCATTCAAGACAAAATCTGCAGGTAAATTTCAGAAACAGTGATGTTTGTTTCAAAAGATGAACAGGAAATTGTACATAGTTCAAGATGCTGTTCAAGGGTTGATGTGATTTACAGTGAAATTCCATGTCCAACTTCAAGGGTAACTGTTAAAATACACAATTCTTGGATTGATGATTCACGGTATTTCATCATGTCCCTATGATCATAAATAGTTCTTTATTGTTACGTTTGTTGAGTGGGTTATTACATGTTTCACTTTAAGGTGAAGTAACTCAGCTTGTTATTCTGCCCTCCTTCGTCAAGGAGTTAATGCCAGACCTCTGACTTCTGTGTACAGTTATGCCCCTAGAAATAGCATTATCCATGAATAAAGACTGCAGCAAGCACCAGGTTGTACATCATGGTTGTACAACAATGAAACCCTCACCAAAGAAACAAGCAAAACTAAAATTCTGAGCAACTATCTCCACAAGTCAGTTAATTACCACCAAATCCGCTTTAGTTGACTTTTATGACAACCTTAACTTTCTTGGCCAAATGAAAATTGAAACCCCCTGGGACTGGACAGGGAGAAAACCACAACCACATTGATTAGTGAAACATAGATAACAATATTTCAGAAACAGCTTTCTTAATACTTTGCTGACAAAATATATTTAAAAAATATATCATGAACGGTAGATGTTTTTTGTCAAGTCAGAGAAAAAGAATTTCAAGAAAAGTTTGTTACCAATGAACAGAGCAAATACAGGAACTGATCGATGGTATTTATGTTGAATGTTATGTATACAGTATGTTAAACATAATTCAGTTTATTGATAGCATCTTGCTATCAAGCCTGAACCTAAACTGCTAAAATAGTCACAATAGCATGATACTCATCACCATAAACTATAACAAAGAAGACAGATTTCTATGATAATAACACTCCACTTCAAGAACATATAACAGATGTTATTACAAGGATGTGAAAAATACTAAGTGGATGATATCAGATTATCAATTCCTCCTTATAATTTCTATATTGCCGGTCTAGAGATGAAAGATATCTGTATTCAAAGGCTCTGGCCACCAGAGCATACAGGAATGTTATCGACCAATAAAGGACAGTTGGGAGACCCTAACAATACTATGTTCCCATCTTTGTAGACGTTCATAGCTGTCAGTCAAGGCGGTGACAGGGATGAAACATAAACACATGTTGTTTGTCAGGGCGTTGATATCGTGTTCATTTCCAATATGTTAGGACTCGGTAACCTTCAACTTATTTCAGTGGATGTCTCAGCATACTTATCCTAATATGTAAAGGATTACTGCCTTTCAGAATTATTCTCTAACTTCTTGGCATGATGATGTCCATTTAAATCTGAGAATCACAAAGAGATTTAAGGAGTTAACATGAAGGCAGTGTTGCATATGTCTATTGTAATCTGTCATGGCTGAATGATAGAAGGTAGACAAGGATACAGATGAATGTTACTATGTTAGGAATGGGTTCAGTAAATGTTATACCATTGACACAAAAATGGATCAGTTCAGAGACGGTTCACCTGATGCCACAACTAAATATTTTACTTGCTTTATGTTATTTTTGCACCTGGTGGTAGGTGAAAAAGTGTAAATAGAGAAATTCACATTTTTTAAATATATTTTCTTCGATCACCACAAGTAAGCTGGTTAAAAATATTTACACATTTCTACAAGAAATCTTGTTGGTATGTTAATCGAACATCGATACATAATTATTATTGTTTACAATATATGTTCTGTAGCAATATGCTCACAATCAGTTTATCGCCATCATGACAATATTGGGACAAATTCAGAATTATATCATATTTCCATTTCAACAAATGTTACAGGAGCTGCCTCGATGAAAAGTTCTGATTTCTAGATTTATTAAAACTGTTACGTTTGATCAACCACTGGAATTATACACGCAAGGTCTATCAAATGGAACCCTTGTAAATATTGAAAATCTTGATGAATGAATAATGACTGTTAAATACCTTTCAAGTCTTCATTTAGGTCTACCACACAGTGTAAATTTGAAATTCAAAAAATATATAGTGAAATTTTAATATGTTATCTATTATAATAATTCTGTGGAAAAAAATTCATGACAGTTAAATGGATGGAGGTTATTGATTAAAATATGTACAAATATAATTAATCATGAATCACTATTTTCCAATTCGGTCCAATTGTAGTACAAAGGGTTATAATTAGAACATTAATTTCAAACTATATGAAAGTTATATGGATGCAGGTTATTGATTAAAATGTGTACAAATTTATTAAATAATGAAGCACTATTTTCTATTTAGTGCAGTGCATTCAACCCTGAACTCCAATAATTGTGAGGATGAAAAAAAAGCAGATGGGATACAGTGAAATATAGGTAAACAGTGCCGGTAGGTAGGTACTGCCGTGACAGGTGTAAAGCGTGAGCGTCACACTTCGAGAACACGAAAAGCACACTTCAAGTGCAGGTACCCCTCGTGAGATGATTTTTACTAAATACCGTCACAGTTTGAAGGAAATGTTGCACAACATGTGGTGTGTCAGCATAACAATGACCCACTGAAACTGTCAAAAAACCTCTTTTGTTGAAACTGACAACACACTGTGAGCCAAACAGATGCTAAATACAGGCACGACTCTTGTCCATTAAATACTTCACAATACAGCAGACCAAACATTAAGAGATAGAGTCCACTGATGCTGAGCACAGAATAAAAGGAACATCATAAAGAATAGAATAGGACCAAGACATCTTCCTTGGTAACCTCCTATTCCCCATATGCAATATGGCCAAATATTGGAGGCGAAGGCTCGGGGTCAGTCTTTGTTTGATAAGCTCACATAATGATTGATATGTGCTACTGTTAATCCGAAACAGGAAGACCTTAAATATGGTCATATCCCCTTATTCCTTACTAGTTGAACTGCTGGTGTGAAAGCATGAGGGTATATGGTTGAGTGGGCTTGTTCACATATGGCCCAAACTCAGTGGGTGCCAGTTCTATGTGTCACATTCTCCACCCATCATAACTGTTAACAGCAGCAGCACTCCGCACTGTATCCCCTCACAGATATATCTCACAAAAGGCTCTGTCAAAGCACGCATTCTCTCTCTGACATGTTCTGATGATAAATTCAAAAACAGTTTTATGGCAATAATGACTACAATTTTGTATTACATTTGCTGATATAATGGAATTCATAAACCCAGGTTTGTTTGTGTCTGTGAACATGTGGTAATTGGTGATAAAAAATATGATCATTTTGAAGGTGTGTAGTATGTTGTATTCATCTTAAACTAATAATGTATCCCTACAGTGGCTCAGTGTATAAAATCATGCAGAATGATTCATCTCGATTCCCACTGGTACGCAGTATCAAGCTTGTGTGAGTGAGTTGTATTTTAACACAGTTTGCCATCTTAATTTGGGTGGAATCCATTTCGGTGCAATCACAAAGAATCATTTAGTGTAGACATCAGTTAGAGATTTATTCAGGGTTTCCAGGCTAAGTACCCGGGCTTGCAAAGTTTGGAAAACTATGTATTTTGTTCGAAACTGGGATTCATATTTTCAGAGGAATTATAACATTGCATTGTAACATTGCATTCAATTCTATAATGTCAATTCAGTCTCTTTCCCCTTCTTTGGGTGACTTTATAGGTGAACTCACTGACTGACTCACCTTCTGTGGTCCTGTTATCAGTAGAATGCAAGTCAACTTCACAAATCAATCCTATCTGATAACTATTCTTTTATGAAATAAAAATCTTTTAATTCCATTCCCATTTTCACTTACAATTGCTGAAATCAATTGAAAAAAATAGCCTGTGAGCTGACCTAGATAAATCATACAACACAAAAATATAAGATTCCAATGAAAAGATCAGTGGATCCTGAAAAGACAAAGGGGAGTAAGTCCACACAACATATTTCCACACCTCTAACCAATTGGGTTGTTGGAATGGAAGAGGACAGGCTACCATGGTGGTCTTAATGGTGTGTCTCCATCATGGATAAAATTTTCCCAGTAATTTACAATGGCCATAAACTTCAACAAATATTGTTCCAGTCATAAAATTGGTCAAATTATAACACCAGCACTTGGAGGGTTTGACCAACAGTGTCATGAAACAGTTCCAAAATATTTGTCTTGGAACATTGTAGGTAGCAAGGAAGACATAATTAATGCACCAATGTTGTGGTTGGCAGTGTTCCAGTGTGGTTTGGAGTGGCTCAGCTGGCTGAATTCTGGTTCATTGAAGCTTTTGAAGTCATGTATTACTGTCTCTTAACATTCTGTTTATGGCAGAAACAGTCGAACAACATGGATGATTGGTTTCATGCACCCACTGTCTGACTGTTCATGAAAAGGGGTCATGCACTGTTCCGATATCGGTCAACCATATAATAGATTATTAATCTGAACCAGTTTACTTGTACTTGTTTTAAACCTCTCAGTATCATATCTACTCATCTGTGGCAGTGGGATAGCCTAGTGGTTAAAGCGTTCGCTCGTCATGCCGAACACCTGGGTTTGATTCCCCACAAGGGTACAACATGTGAAGCCCATTTCTGGTGTCCCCCGCCATGACGTTGCTGGAATATTGCTAAAAGTGGAGTAAAACTAAACTCACTCACTCACTCTCCTCATCTTAGCTGGAAATGGAAGTTTTCCTTTGAATTCTGTTGTTTGGCAACTGGGATCTTGTGCGTTTTCATTATACAGGGAACACAGAGTTTTGGTCACATCTAGTAGTTGTTGTTGAACAACAAACAACAAACGACATTCCTGGCATTTGGAAAAAATGAGGAAATTCTTTTTTCATTTGAGAAAAATCTGATAAATGATAAATAATTTGAAAACTGTCACTCTTCTTTGTGAAGGTGAAGGCTGAGAATTTTTTATACTTTGGCTTTTCAGTAAAATGTGAGTGTAACTGCATCAATTTTCTTCCACTTCGTTTGAAATTTTGCTTTTGATGAATACCCTAAGGATTACTATGCACAATTATTTCTTATTCTGGCAATCGTGTCTATTATATAGAATGTTATGCGAGCGATTTTCTGTAACCTGAACTAATGTTTGGTTCCAGAAATGATGAATAGTCTTTACAGCATATTAAGATATTATCTCAATTTCTCCAGTAATCAACGCCTGGTTAAAGATGTGGAATAATATTTCGATTGTGTGCCAAAAATACCTCATATTACTTTAAGCAAGAAAGTATTAACATTTATAGTAAACATCTTCTACGATGATGTATCACATTATCCTGTCATTCGGAAACACCTGACGATGAGCTTTACATCTTTTGATGTCTACATTAAATTCGAAAAGCTTGACACAGGTGAAATCAGACCCTGTCACCCTTACTCCGTGACACATGCTATGGACGTGACATGAACCATTGAAAATTTCACCTATGGAGACGTTGAACCGTGAATTGATGGAATGAAAATGAGCTATCATGCTGGCGAATATTCACAGCAGGTTTTTATGATAAGTACTGCCTCACACTAGGACTAGTTTATGGTTCAGAAAGTTTGCTATATATAAAAATGAAAAGTAGCTTTTGATTTGACCGACAGCTGTGAAATGTCCTCCACTCTTATAACCGATCAGTGGTGACCATGAAAAACAGACTTGAAATGGACAAGAGGTAATTTGGGAGAAATCACTGGCAAAACACACCCTAGGGTTCCTAATGTTCTCAAAGTGGCTATGAACATCAGGTATGATCAATTTCTCATTAATACAGCAGTATCACTTAAAAATATCCCTACCATGTGGTGTCTATTTCAGACATGACTTAACAGGATCAATTTCAAGATTTTTGTACTTAAAGGATAAAACTGATTATGTTGAACATCAGTAGAGGTACTGATGTGAAGAATCTTAATTTCTTATATAAATAGTTTTACTGTAGGTATGTTATTTAAAATACTAAAATTAAATGCTTGTGCTTAATTCTGTTTATCACGTTTGTGCCATACCAGTTCAAGTTTATCATTATAGTAGCAGAGTTGAGTAGCAGAGTGGATAAAGCGTTCACTTAATGGTAAGAAGATCTGGGTTCAAATGTGTACAATGTGTATAAAGAAGCATATTCATGGCATTACCCATCATGAGAAGGATGAAATGTTGGTAAGTGTAGCATAAAACGTAATTCATCAACTTGCAGTGTAATTATGAAATCAACATATCTTGATTAATGTGAGCTTAATTTTGTGGATGTAATCAGTGTTGAAATATTAATTATTAACTAAACAGGATTCTTAAAATGTTGTAGGTAGTATTTCTTGTAGAAGCATAGAAAATAGAAAATAATCTTTCTTGTCTAACAACTGGAGTGAAATTTGATTCTGTTGCCTAGTATTTATGTTGTAAGCCTTGAGATGTTCAAAGAATCACAAACTACAGTTGCGAACACCATACCATGAGACTCTGAACACTGGGACCACAGAATCCCCTGAGGGTAGGTCTTCCCAACTGTAACAATCATAAACAAACATAAAGACCCAAAATACAAAACTGTATATCCTTTTGAAACTTGCTCAATACAGAAATGTATTAATTTCAATACCCAGCAGAAGCATCAAGATACCAATTCTTTGATTACATCCAAAATGTATACCAAATGGCATTTCAGAATTTCCTATTTACTTTAGAGCCAAAACATGCTTATTATTATTGTAGGCGTTACAAAGCTATTAGAACATCTTGAACCCAGGCAGATGGCGTAGTTGAAAAGACTTCAAAGCTTCCTCTCTATCCATTTATCCCATGATGTTCCAAGAGGATGTAGCCTTCCAAAAATACATATTGCAATGCAAACATTCCTGTCTTGGTGCCAAAGTCTGCCTTTCCCAACCATTCCAGCTAAGTCGTTTTGGGCTTTGATTGTATTGCACGGTTAATTACCATTAGTGTATAAGCAGGTTTAAGATAATGATTGTTTTGTTGCCGCCACGCTAGAATAATATTCTGAGGAAGCATTTGCTGTTTTAATTTTTTTCAAGTGGACTCAAGACGGATCTAGACTTGTAACTTGACCAGTTTGTAAGATGCTTGGATGTCAGGGGTATAAAGAGGCCAAAGACTTGTTGGAGGAGGGAAAGGAGATCTGAGATGGATGTATGGCTTCCAGGGGATCATGTTTCGCTGACCAGGAGGAATCCCAGGAACTTATTTTAGTGTTCTAGCTATCTGTTTACATATGCACCTATGCTTGTCCAGCACCATGACCTGGGGGG
>VKKT01003656.1:11818-27493 GCA_008038995.1 Haliotis laevigata | reverse complement strand
TGAATTAAGAAGAATAAAGTTAAAATGGGTTTTAAGTGTCATTATACCTATAGAAACACTTTCATTCCTTTACAACCTTCAATACGTGAGTTTTGAGCATGAGTAAACATTCTTACCAATGCGTTTTCGAATTATATTTTTCATGTTTTTATCCTTAGCATATAGTCATGACGATAGCATGTTGAATTTTGTCAAATGATTTGTCACTTTTTGGACAGAAATTTAATTGTGACTTGTTAGACAAAACAGTATAATATTTTGATCTTTTTATTTCGAAGAAAAGTGACAAATTCAGAAACGAGAAATATGCAAAGATGGATAAATATTCCAGTTCCGGTTCCTCATTCAATGAGCACCTTGGACTGGTCTACCCAACGTCATTGTCGCTCATATAATTGTTGAAAGAAGAGACACGTAGAAATGACCAACGGCAGATCAGCCATGAGATATTTAGGTTACACCATGCCGGAGACAAGGGCGTGCTATATACAGATGCTTATGGCGGCAGCCAGCATTCCTGCCCAACGATTACGTTGTCTAGTGGTATGAGCGAATATGGCCACATTGTTAGTAGAACAACAGTGGAAAACACACTCGAAAAGCTATATATATGCTGACACGCAATATGTTTTCACTACAGTTATTTTGATTAGGAGATATTTGTCTAATGTTTCCAGCACAACTATGCTTCAGTTTGCAATGCTTCCCTGAGCATAATTGCACTCCTGGATTATTGATTATGATGTCATTGTTTGGTTTATTTTTCATTTGTTTCTGATACTGGTTGTACTCAAGATTTTTCTATGTATTGAAAACATATTGTCACATGTAATGTAATCTGAAAAAACATTGCAACATTGCATAATATCATAAATACAATCTCGAGCACAGAAACGCGCTATACGAAGACAACATCTGGCATCTGAATATAGCATGATTCATAAAATACTGCAGAAAACACTTGCCCTAGTTTACATTTAAACAATGTAGTAAATATGGCTTTGTGATGTTTTTGTCACAACAAATGTTGTATGTGAGAGCCAAAAGCAGAGATTGCCAACGTTTGAAACAGCGTTCTAGTTACTATTTAGCCATTCAATGATCTTTAATACAATGTCAAATATAGATTTTCTGAGACATATTCGAAGGCTGAAGTCATTGTGTTGTGGATGTCACTCTAATTATATATGAACATTTGTATTTGAACAAGGGAATATGTTTTTGAAAACAGGAAAAGATACAAATGTCGTTAGTATCGCTGTGCTCTCGGGGGTTTCACTGAAACGTAAGTGAAGTTTATAAAATGTGAAAGTTCAGGGTTGGTTATTTGCAGATAACTGTAACTTGTTACGTGGTGATTCCAAACTTAACCTGAAATATATTCAGTCCGTAAAAGAACTAGATGTGAAACCAACAAACAACAAAGCAATGTGATATAATAACAACTGTAACCTAAAAGTGACTAAATTCTCAAAGAACTATAAATCACTACAAACTATTATAAATTACTACAAAGGTGTTCAGTGGAGTACAATTCAAAGGCATAATAATGCACAAGCACTGATTGCAGCAAAGCGAGAGACATGGTAATATTCACCACACTGCAACAATGGCCAAGATTCCAACATACGCTGAGTATCCAATGTAAGAATGATCGAAACACGGTTACTGGCTCTTTTGTAACTTGAGATGTTATGTTATATATGAAGTAAAAGATAGCCCCTTTTATACCATAAGAATAATCCTGAAGATTCCTCAACTCCCAAGGTAAGAAAAGGCCATAGAGAGGTAGTATTCCGTAGTACCTCCCAGAACTCCGTTTAATATAACACAAGTCAAAATGTAGCACCAACCACTGCCCTTCACTGACTATACACATATAACAATGTATTACACTTGGAACATCGCTACACATTGAATAACACGGTCACTAACAACAACCACTGTAACTAAAAACAGGAAATGTGAGGGATTATATCCCGTACCAGCACTGACAATGATCACTGATTATCATACCATGTGCAAATATACTGATAAACTAAGCAACAGTAAAGCTGCATTTACATAATACAGCTAACACACGTGTTTCTTTACAAGATGCGTTTGGGATATTACTGACAAGAGGAATATATTTTCCTGGCGAGCCGAGTTAAAGCACTGAAGGTGAGGTGAATCCCTATGCATGGGGTTTTTACGTCAAGGATGTGAAAGTTTGATATAAGACATTAACATTAACACTTGCATTAATGCCGTATGAACATCGATGTAACATTCTAAAGGGAAGCTGCTAGATTTAATTCAGTTAGGATATTTGATATGCCATTCTTCAATATAATACTGGACATTGAGTCAATATCTGGGTCAGACGTTTGAAAACCAATATGGCGGCCTATTACTGGGTCAGTATCCATGATGTCGTCTGCTGTGGCAATATTTGGCGTTAGAGTCTCACGTCAGAATCACTGTGGTATTTTGAGAATATAGTTCATCAATAGCATTATGTAGTTGGTAAAAGTGATCAACACTGGTATACTTTGTAGGGTCTGGAGGAATATACTGAAATCCAACAACGGGTCTTTGTCTGCCTGAAATAAGGACTTACCTTGTTTAGCCCATATTATTATATCACCATCAGAGGGGGCAACAAACATATAATCAGCATTCATTTCCTTATAAATCATACTTAAGTCCACCGGAAACGTTTCCAGTACATCTCTATCCTTCAAATATACCTTAAAGCCCTCGATTTCGATATCTAATTCAAGATAAATCCCCTACTGCGTGAAAATGTACTAACGTTACTGAAACATGTTCAGGACATGAATGTCCTTGCTGACCATACAAAGTAACTTATATCAAAACTGTTCATTAGGAAAGTATGCGATTAAAATTTTAGTGAAGCAAATCTATGAGAACAAATCCCCAATGAAGCCCAAATGTTCTCTGTCAGCGTCTTAATCTACAACTCAAGCACTCGTCCAAATATATATTTAAGAAAAACAACCCATTTTATTTTGGTTTGGAAACACTTCTCCATGTAACAATGATAGATAGTGAGACACCGGAATGCATGAATGCGGAAACTCGTAGCATGACGTCGCATATCAAGTCATCGTCAACGTCATTGCTGACGGATCTACAGATCAGCCTCGCCTGTGTCAGTCCCTCGCCTTGTCATATAGATTCGAACCACGCTTCGTTTAACTGCGACCAAATCTGCATTCAACATTATATAGTATATAATAAATTAAACAGTAGAAAGTACAATAGATTGTATTAAAAGTACACAAAAACATCTGGAATGAACTTCCAATAAACTGAAATTACTGACAAACTGAATAGTGGCAGTATGAACATTAATCATTTAGACCCCTTTCACGTCCACAAGAAAGGACTACGAAGAGCAAAGTAGACTGTACAATATTGAGGATCGCACGAGCATGTGTTTATGATGGTACCAGGTGTTCGCGTATTGTAATCATACCAGTGACAGTGATATATCATAGATTAGAAATATTTATGACACCATATTTATATCGTACTATAACATCCAATTACTCTACAACAAGTATCGTACTATAACGTCCAATCACTCTACAACAAGTATCGTGCTAAAAAAAGCAATCACTCTACAACAAAAAGATCAAGCAAAAACCATACTGAATAGCAACAGAACATTCAAATTTATGTCCTATTTGCCATCAAGAAATTGTATCATTTCCGTCTCTGATGGTGGCAGCCCCTCATCGTGTAGTTCCCGAAGCCCAGCATTTGCTGATGGTGTCTGAAAAAAACGAACAGTAAACAACAAGTAATCTGAAGTATGACAAACTAATGTAACGTAATTTCATGGACGGATACCTTCCTCAGAGAAATTTAGGATGACTACAAAAACAAAATAGAAAGGAGCACAGTTTCCTCGAAAGCTGTATTATTCTTATTCTTATTGGCATATTCGAATTTGAATCAAAAACCTATTTACCTCATTTGTGTCTTACAATCATTCAGTGGACATCACAGTTTATTCCAATCACTGTATTTGTTAGTTAGCTAGAACACTGACAGAAACACTAGTTTGGTTCGAACTATTTCATGCTAAATAATTATTCTCTCAAAACCCACCAACGTAAAGCTCTGCCTGTCCGTGCCCCTTCCAGCCAAATAGCGTCGGAGTCTGGCCGGTAAGCAGTGTATATCGTCCAGGTGGATCAAACATTCGGGGTCGACCGGGGTCTTGTTTCCACCTGCAGATGTTTACAGTGTTACTGTTACTACATACAAACGTTTAAATCGACATCGTGACATAGAAGACAAGTGATGATGCTTTCAACCTTTCAAAGTTTTGAATTCAAATCGAATATATTTGTAATTGGTAACATTTGATATTATTTTATACGCGGGGGTATGCCAAATGACTAGATGGACCCATCCTATTTTAAAAAAAAGGTCACCTGTCTTATTGGTAACATCCAGCCAAATGTATATGTAACATTCAAAATGCAGTAACATACCTGTTATCCAGCTTGCGCAAATCCCAACAAGAAGGACGAGTATCAGGCCAAAAGAATAGAACAGTGTATAGGAGAGACTGTACACTGTTTCTAAGGCAGATCTGTTGTGATGAACATGCAATATTAATCTATGAAATTTTCAGCATGTATGAATTTAGTGTACAACTTGCGTATTTTTTAAAAGTTAGAAGAAAAGTAAAATTTACGGATGTCAACCTCTTTATTGTGAATAACACGACGTTTGTGATGATGGGGCAAGCGTACACTCCTAAACGTCGTGTTATTCACTATAAGGAAGTTGACATCCATAAATCTTGCTTTTCTTATGCATTCCACTTCTAAATGCCCTTCAAGTGAGAAATTCAATATTGCTAGCACATATACGAAAATTATTAGCTCATGTAAATCTATCTATGAAATGAGTTGATTGGTTATTTACTTGAATGCTCCATGAGCTGTATCCTTGTATCTAGAAATATACCAGTGGTTATTGGCGAAATCAAAAGCACTTAAAACATGCCATTACTCTGAAGGACTGAGACGCACATAGGAACTTCATGTCCAGCAAATGGGCCAAACAAGTATCCTTGCGATAAAACAACCACGACTAAAATATTTTCAAATCAATTTAGTCTTTGTTATACCCATAACAAACACTTACACCGTTTCTTAATTTCTGGTCATAAACGACATTGGTGCTGATCGTATCTATCCACACCTTAACCGCACACATCTAAGAGTAAACCATGGAAAACAACTAAACGAACGGAAGCCGAGTTCTTAGTTCGTATTCAATGGTTTTGATTATATATAGAGCTCTTGATCAGTTTAAACTAAACTGTAACCTGATACCGAATAATTGAATTTACCTAGATATATTGCACTCAACTGATCACGCTAAACATAGACATAGCCATCAAAATGGTGCTGACTATTCTGCTGTTGCCCAGCACAGAGGCTCTACCTCGTGTTATGATACCTCGATTCGCAATCGATATACCTAAAGTTTAAGTTCAAATTCCTTTCCTTTGATTGTGTCAATCTCAGCTGAGATTCAGACCCGCAAGCAAAAGGAAACAGGTGACGAAAGACAGCACCTGGGACACTCAAGGTTACTGGAAGTATTGGATGCCGCCCCCGTGCCACATTTTGAAATAATTGGCCTTGCCAGTCGTCATATATTCATGGACGACAATTCTAGACCTCACTGTTCTCCGTTCCTGAGACGTCATCGCCCTTTTGCAGAACAACGCCATCTAAACATGTCCACAAGTCGTCAAGCAGCCCCGATACGAACATCTTTGGAACTATCTTGGATGCCAAGTTCGAGATAGAGATCTCCCTGCCTGCAGGAATTCGACTCTTGAATGCGTTTACAGGTACTGATGTGGTCGTCAGTGGTGGTTCAGATCGGTGGCGTCATTATGGCGACCATACTTTTGATGGTTGATGGTCACGTTGTTTTTGTGTATTCGTCGGAGATTGCAAGTAAATACTAGCCAAATTTCAATTTTGTTTCCGCCTTGATCAGAGTAAAAATGTAACAGTTAATATTTCATTTCGCGGAATTACCTACCTACCTATGTTAAAAAAGTGGATAATGCTTGATTAATGCTAATGTGTATATCACGATTAGTTTCAAATGCCTCATGGATCAATGGATGTCCCAGCAAGCTGTCATTGAAAGTCGTATTTCTTGCAAAAGAAATTGCTATTTTTATGTTTCATAATCAGTGAGGAACAGAGTCACATACGGTACCTTGTGTTGTTCTGGCTGCTACTGCCTGTCCGAGATACAACCTTAGTGAGTTCTGTTGTGTTGTTGAAAGAGTTTGAGGACATATTGAACCCTGGACATTGGTCAATCGGTGCCAAAGGCAGGTAGGTAGACGGTGCCCCACTGTCTGAGAACATGGAACCAACACACAGCCACAGCATAAACCCAACACCAGTCACAAGTCCAGTGATGGCTCCCTGTTAAGAATTTAGTTTAGGGTGAGTTCCAGTTACATAGGTACAGTTACAGGCTTTGAGAGGTATTTGCATACTGTACAATCTTATTCGTTAATGTTACATTAAAACGAGTCGTCGGATAACTCTGTAAATTATGTACCATTATGTTACAGATTTACTTTTAGGGCACATTAGGGAACAACATTTAAAACATCATTCTAACAATCGTCACAATATAATGAGTATATAACTTTAACATACCTTTGTATTGACAAAGGAGAAAAAAGCTCCTAAGAAGAACATTGCCACAAGCGGAGGGTCAGTGGCAGCCTTGAAGGTATATACTATCTGGAACGTCGTGAATAGAAGCGACAAAACCATACCCACATTCATAAGAAATCTCTGCTAAAAGCAGAGTCGATTGAACAATTGTGACCATATCATGAGCATATATTTGTTTCAGCAGTATTACAGCTGTATGATATGTTTGTAAACGCTCATGTTTCTGCATTGGATAGTAACAGTGTTGCTAAAGTCAGCACTATGCAAATATACTGAAATCCATTAGGAACGCATCACCCTATTATCATTCATCGTTTTTTTACCCAAACTTTGCTTCAAGTAATCTGACTTTGACAAATATACGTGATACATACAGAGAAGCACGTGCATCCCTGTCTGATCACGTGACCCACCATTTGCGGAATATCACCTTTTCACCTGCAAATCGCGTGAAAATGAAGAAACTGTGATGGTTTAACAACACATTAACAGATCATTCTGCTGTGTACCAAAATCACACCCAACTTTTGAAAAGCACACAATTGTGGACTTGACATAATACCCCGTTTACCAGCTGAGAGAGAAATAGACGTTTGATTTCTTGAGGCTGGTTTGTCTTCAGGCCAGAAGGTTTAACTGTCACTATTAAACATTCGTCAGCTTATCACAGAGCCTACGACGAAAACGTCGTCGACCACACACTGGGCAACCGCGTAGAACTACCTTTCGTGGAAGAAGGGGTATCATCAGTCCTTAGACGTTCCTGACATTGCCTGTGTGAAGGTTTTGAGCTCGTGTGAAATTTCAGTTTGACCCCTGTCAATGTTATCGTTTATTGTTGCATTTAACTACGGATGACTGTTGTTTCTTTTTCCTTTGTTTCCATCTTGATTGACAATTTCCGTGTCATTAGGGACAAGTTCACTTCTTCATTTATCAGGCTGATAAAACGTTTATCCCGGTGATGCGTTACTAATGAATTTCAGTACATATTAGTCATTCCGTATTAACATATCCAGTGAATACACGTACCATAATGATAAACGATGAACTGTGTGAATCAATGACGTCATTGAATCAACTACAACTCCACACAATCTACGGTCTTATAATATATGTCTCCTTAGAATTGTGTTCCAATGTTTTTAACTCTTATTATTCTCGAAACAAAAGACACATGTTCCAACACACCTGGTTAAGAGTTTTTGCTCCAACCAGTGACACAAGGACCGCAGCAAGGCAACCCAAAATACCAATAAACACCACTGGGGAAAAAGAATGAATAGTCGAAACACAGAACTTATTTCATATTTGTTCATTTGTGTGCCTGCATATTATCTGGATATATTCTATTGTGCTTCAATGCCAATATAATTTAATGACGAATGACACTACTTAGTTCAAATAATCGCATTGAGTATGATATAATCATAAAAGGCTCCTGACAAAATGCGTACATAAATGTATCCATCGCTGGTATCACAATCCTGTTTGAGGAAACTAAATATGGTGTGTAAGTACGATGAAAAGTATCTGATCAAACAGATGTTACACCTTTCAAGCAGCTCGTGGCTTGTCACATTGCTCTCATTATTTATCATCATGATTGCTTTGTGACTCTGGTAACAGTATTGACGCTTCTATTTAATGCATGCAGCTTGCACATACGTTACGGCTAACATGAGCCTGAGCCTACTTTCATTTGATCTACCTGTTATTTTTGCAACAATGACTCCTTTGTACTCTGACGTGTTCGGTCTCCATGGTTTGATCAGGTCATACCAAATAATACTGGCCACGGCTGAGAGACAAGAAGAGATGGTGCTGGAACACAAAGCTCATTATAACAATTGTACATTCACAACCCTTACCATAATCATATTTTCCCTAACCATTGTCTACAGGAAGATCTGCATACCTTTATCTTGGCTAAACCTGAGGAAAGAATGACATGTTTTCATAAGAAGACGTTTCATGCAGACGTGTGATCGTCTAATTACAAACACTTTATTTAATGACAATCAATAGTCAATATCCTACCTAAGAGAAGCACTGGCCAATGCGGCCAAGAACAGCCCTGACAATCCTGGTTGATTCCGGAACAGTTCTAGGATCAGGAAGGGGATTATCTGTGAAATGATTAACGAGGACAGCATTCAAAATTGTGTCATAAAAACGTAGGTAGAGACTGACTATTTAACAACCGTGTTCGTACATATATTCCTCTGTACCTGATTTGGACTTCCCAGTTGTTTGGACGCCAGAGGGTCGCATCGTTTGTGATAGAAATAGCCATATGCAACAATTCCTTCAGCTAAGGCCATGCCAATCACGATCGTAAATCCAGGAATCGTAAGCAGAAGCGCTCTGCGATGGAAAAATAGTAATGAATTGTTTGCTAATGTAAGTTGCGTCCTGAATTCATGTTGGAGAGGGGAAAGCGGGGACTTCACTTTTTTTGCTGAAGACAAATTTCTTCTCTAAAATAAGCAGGCACTCTTTTTGGCTTTTTACACAGAAATACACAGCCGTTGTTTTTGCAGTGGTATGCTGTTGGTACTTGTGGACGGTTTAATAGCATGCACTCACAAATGGACAGAAACCGTTTCTTTGTTTGGGTGGGGCTTATTACATGTTCTATTTTGATATATTTTTATTCCCCGTTTACTTACCTCCTACATTCTTTGAGAGATTTTGTCGAGGAAATCCTTTGCAATACAGAAGGACTAAACAGAAACCCAGAGCCTGTTAGGATTCGACCAAAATACAGGTTCCATATTGTGTGTCGCACTGTTGGATCAGGATCCATGCTGAAGAAAATAACGTTTTCTGTGACTAGTGTTAAGTTACACTTGCTGTTAATAGTAAACTATCTGATGTAACGTCGGCTTCTGCGGACAAATGGGGATTCTGGGACAGAGCATCATCCCAGTACCATGTTTAAGTTGACTTGGATAGCTACAACGGATGTAATGGCCGCATAGTTCAAGGCTCATACAGTCTTCGGCCGTCGCAAACAATAATGCCACACCCTAAAAAATTACAGTCAAACGCGTATTTGCTTACAACTCTGGTGATTTAGCAATGCATTTTGGTATATGCGAATAGTTAGGTCGCAATGACGTTACTGCAACATTTCACAGTCGCGGTCAAAAACTGCAAATACTTTGAACAAGGATCAGTTCATGTTGTCCACCTCGATGCCCTCACCTGAAGTCCAGTCTGCCTGTTTCCGCAGCTCGAAGCCAGACCTCTGACACCCCTCCACCATCAACAGTTCCCTGCACCCATACGAAAATGTATTCCTGACACATGGTCATGAAGCATGTCATGTTAAAGCTTCTGAACAATGGTCGTTTTACTGAAGGAGATGGCATGTTTACTTTATGGTTGTAAACATAATTCACGAAACGGGTCATAGTGTTTAAAATGACAGAATACTTGTAAAATCACATCCTAATCTAAAAGAAATCGTAAAATCTAATAATTATTAACTCTTACACAAAGCAACAATCATTGCTTAAAGCAACACACCTTTATTGATACCGCAAGCAGTCCGGTGATCATGATGATGAATTGTAACACATCCGTCCAGATAACGGCCTTTAAACCACCCTGATTTGAAAAAGTTTATATTTTTTGTTACCATGTTTTGCTGACCCGACAATTAGGGATGAGGACCCCATAATTACGGGAGATATATGTTCCTTGTGACGACTGAGTAAGTTCCGTTTGATTTCATTTGAGTCCCCAAAACAATTACATTTATAGTAAATTTAAACGTACTACTATTTTTAACCGCAGCATATGTGTTATTTTGATATGGGCTAGATTGTCAAAAATTGCTAAAATTGAAGGGATGGTGTAAATTCAGCTAGGGTCCATGCAGGAAGCAAATGWACTGTAAGGCCCCTTGATCCCTAGTATGGTGATCTACCTTCAGTTGTTGGCAATCTATAGCCTGTTATTATATTGTATTGTCCTCTATAGTTAAAATGTTTTAGATTTAATTACTAGTTTTACATTTAACAGTGATATTATCGTTGTTTTACTGTCCTTCGTTGACAGATTTGTATAATTTACCTTTAATTATTATTAAACTATAACTTGATTTAGTCACGATGTGCCTGAAATATTGCCGAAGTGACTCACTCACTCACTCACTCACTCATTTGAGACCTATGAAATGCTCACTAACACAAAGTCTTATAATTGCAACAAAACCAAATTTTGCATAGTCACATTAAGAGACAAAAAGTTGGTCTGTCGACTTCATGTGACTGTGCAAAATTTGGTTTTATTGCAATTATTAGATTTTGTGTTAGTGAACAATTCATCGGTCTCAAGTGAAATCAAACGGACTGTACATAATGCCAAAATGTTATCTCTGAAACTATTCACGATCGCGAATTTGCCTGCACAATATGTACCGCATTTTCCGAATCTCCACAAAATATACCATTAAAAGCAATAATTATTCATGGAAACGAAAAACGCTGCCCATAATTTACGTTTATACTCACTATGGTTGTATAGATGACAGCCACTGCGGCTGTTGCCACAATAGATCCATACGTAGAAAACCCAGTCACTGGCAATAATAAACACTGCATCAGGAAATCTTATATCAAAAGATAAGCATGTACGTATTTTATGTCATAGTGAAATAGTATATATCTGTTTTTCTTTATAAGTTTTCCATTTGCACAATATAACTAAGTTTGGAAAATGGAAAATATAATTAAAATATATTTTGTGTACATCCTAGTTTACAGCAAATCAGCATATTCGTGAAATACACAAAACATAATGTTTTCTGGCGAAATCAAGATAACTGCCTTTACCACACAGAATCAGTTGAATAATATACACTATCCATCATTAAAATGTCGTCAACAGAGGCATGCATGCACATGTTTTTCCCCATCACACACTTATGCATTGTTTGAAAAAACATGTTCACGTTGTGTACAATTAAAGGTATATATTATTGAAGAAATACAGTAAAGGAAATTTAGAAACTTTAGTTGTATCGTTTATAATAGTATATGGACAGTATTCACAGTAATAATAAGAGGTCACATACTTGCTCGTAGAGCGATAGCCTGACCATAAAGCACAATACTGATGTACTGGAGCTGTAAAAACAACGTCACAAATTTTCAGTTGTGTAGTGATAGCAATGGCCAAACAAATATTACATTATTACATTGTTGATTGTCTCCATTGTTACGCTACTGGGCTGTCGAACACATTGAATCTCTGTTCCTGACTATAACAAAGATGTATCATTCGTCAGTTCATATGTCTTGCAACTCTGGAAAAAACGTTGTATCAAAAGAGGCAGTATATCAATGACAAAAGAACCCAGCCTCTCTTTATAGTATGATGGGTTATTTGAATCGGGTATTTTATTGGTGGAGGCCTCAAATGTTAACAGTCCAATACTTAATACCGTCTCGGTATTTTTGTCAATACTTCAAACTACAAAGAGATTAATTGAATGGAAACCAATAAGTATTCAACGATCAGTTCTATCGTGACATATATAAAATGGTACTTACAAAACTCAGGCAGGAAATAAGATTGGCAAGTATTCTGAGTCGACGGGACTTGAAGCGCCTTTCATAATACTGGAACATAGATAATCGGGTCAGGCAAAAGTGTTAGTTGCCAATGTATGCAAATTACATAAACGACGAAGTTAAAATATTTTATTGATTATAATCTGTTTTACCTCAAAGGGAGTCGACAAGTTGAGTCTCCTTAAAAATACTAAAATCAAAAATATGTTGATCAACATCCCGGTTTCGCTTCCCAATTCACTGAGTATCCACTGTATTCCATGGGCGTAGGACTCGGCAGGTGTCCCCAGCATCATCACAGAGGATTCATATGTCGCAAGCAGAGATAAGGCCACAGGGATACAAGACATGGACTGACCAGCGATGAAGTATTCAGATGTATTGCCTCGCTTTCTGGCCATTATGGCATAATATATCCCGATACTGACTGAAGCAGTAAGCATCAACCCGAAGACAGCGTAATCCGCGGTCCCAAATGTTGCTGTCGACATTATATCTTTTGAAAACAGAACTGAAGGGTTGGATTGGCTATGCTCTGCTTATAAACGACAGTGCTCAGTTGATCTGCGCCGTGCTCACCGGTGGCAGCACTGAAGGAAGATTCACAGTCAGTTTGGCGATTCTCATTATGTTAAACTGATAGGTCGTGTTATAATGTTATTTAAGACGTACGTATCTTGATAACACAATCAGATTCCACTCTAATGCGTTTGTATAGATAATGAGATCCAGTTCGCTTTTCATTTTAATATCATGTTTATATCGTGTCAGCATGACATGGCATTTAATCGTGGTTGGATATGTTACGTTTAACACCGAAAATAATCTGCTGTCTATGAAATTATGACTTGGTCCCATATTGTGAAAATGTAATCATAATTAAACGTATTAGGTTTTATGGTTTTTTACTGTAACACGTGTAACGAGGAGGCTCTGTGTTCACAACTCCGTTGAGGCTGCGGTTTTATTTACTGTCGTGTGTTTTCACAAATCTGAAATAACGTATATGTATATATAGTTCTCGATCAAAATATCTATTATATTAAATTCATTTCATGTCATTGCACGTTGGTTTGGATAATTAACAATTGCAATATTGCCACTGAATATACATATTGAAATCCTTAGGAGTGCAATTATGGTATGAATATGGCATCTTCAGAGTAACCATGAAATACCTCAGCGTGCCTTACCATCTATGAGATAACTTGCATCAAACTAGTTACAAGTTGTGAGGCACCAACGTGCAGCAGCAAAGCAACCAACCACGGACCTAAAATTATGAATGTCTTAATAAGCATGTAAATGCTAATTCTAACCATTAAAGTAAACGTACAATCTGTTTGGTGTAGCTAACCTGTAATTCACCAATTCAAAATCCTCCTGCCATGACCTTTTAACCAGCTTGAGAGAAAGACAGCAAGTGAACAAACTTCACACTTTCCTAAGCATCTAACTTAAACATCCAATCAAGATGTTGCACATCTTCAGCCAATGAAAGCCAAGGACAAGACAGCATAGGAACTACTTTTGACCCATGACCAAGTGCTGGCAATAAATAAATCATGGACTTGTGAAAATATAAACCTCTTTACTGACAATTGTATTATTGTTTAAGGCGTTATAAATTACGGTAACCACAAACAGGCAAATATGACATTCTATAATGGATTATTTTTCAAGGTCATTTTACAATTTGGTCATTCTGTATTTGTTACACACACTCACAAGCAGGATCGTTCAGCTGACCACCAATTGACCATACGTTCAGTTTACTTGCGTCAGTAATGTTTTGTCAAATAAGAATGAAATTGAATAACATATGCTGAATATATTTCCGTAAAGGATATGTACTTTTTCAAACGGACAAAAATAAAGGAGACATACAGAGGTACTATATGCTGCTAGGTTTACCAACCTATCTTCGTCCTCGTCCTCGTCGATGTTAGAAGCATGGTCGCAGATATTGCGAGAGTTAACCGCGCGCAGTACTTACATTCAAGAAATTAACGTTTATGAGATTTTACATACACAGACTAATAGTATCAAGTATGAAATATGAGTTCAGTACGCCTTCAAAAGAGTAACATTGCAGTTGATTTGGTTGACACATGTCGTCGTATCCCAATTAAGTGGATGGATGCTCATGCTGTTGATCACTGGATTGTCTGGTCCAGACTCAATTATCTACAGACCGACGCCATATGGCTGGAATAAAACTAAACTCACTCACTCACTAGTGCAACGTACGTCGCTATTTAAAATGTTTTGGGATCATCTATGGCCTCGAGAGTTTTACTTAAATTTGAGAATTGAGACCGTCTGCATGGTCCAGTAGACAAAGCATCTGCTTTGGTTGTTGATTGATCGATCCTACCCAGAGACGTTCTATGATAGTTTGTCATGGTTTCCTGCCACAGTATATGCAAATGTTTAACAATTTCGATTTGTACCCGGTATCAGCAATATTGCATGATATATCAACACATGTTTTTTATTTCGTCTGAATGTTAAAAGTGAGTTTTCTGATTAGGTTATGTCCCTTTCATAGAAATATTGGTAAAAGTATATGCCCACAAATATGACAAGACGTTTTGAGCTGCAGAAATATTGATCGACAAATTGGAAGTGGATTATTGGGAATAGTGGATTAGCAAAGAAGGTTTCACCGATTTGATACAGCAACGGACACTGCAGGACAGGTGCTGGCCTTCGAAGAATTTCCAACCAAACAATCAGAAATCTTGTGAGAGAAGTCGGAACTCGAGCATATCGACCAAACGTTGGACCTGTCCTGACACGTCTAATGGTGAAACAGGGTATCGGCATGGAACATGTGTTACTGGCGAAGCGTTTGGTTCTGTGATAAATCGTGTTCCTCCTGCAGCAACGGGATGGGAGACAACGTGTCTATCGACGTCGAAACGAACGTTTTGCGCCGAACTGCGTTCGACAGGTGGACATATTTGGTGGAGGTAGCGTCATGGTGTGGGGGACCATGTCCAACACGGGTAGATCAGAGCTAGTGATGGTGCATCGTAATCTTACAGCAAATCGTTACATCGCCCAAATCCTGCGACCGCACCTCCTCCCACTTTTGAACCACCAGAGGGAGCTGTTTCAACACGACAACGCTCGACCCCATAGCTCGTGTAACAGGTGACTATCTCGCAAATGAAAGCGTCAATGGCTTTCACTGGCCTTCCAAATCGCCTGATGTGAACGCGACCGAGCATCTACGGGACGAAATTGATCCACGCGTCTGTAAAAGGTGACCATCGTAGAATACTTGCAGAACTTGCCAACGCGTTGAAGGAGGAATGGCGAAGAATTCCCCAAGCAAA
>VKKT01003653.1:52644-71870 GCA_008038995.1 Haliotis laevigata | reverse complement strand
CGGCAGGGAACTGTACAGTAGGGTGGTGGGGATCTGTACAGTAGGACGGTAGGGAACCGTACTGTAGAGCGGTGGGAAACTGTACAAAATAGGACGGCAGGAAACTGTACAGTAGGATGGTGTGGAACTGTACAGTAGGACGGTGTGGAACTATACAGTAGGACGGTAGGGAACCGCACTGTAGAGCGGTAGGGAATTGTACAGTAGGGTGGTGGGGATCTGTACAGTAGTACGGTAGGGAACCGTAATGTAGAGCGGCAGGGAATTGTACAGTAAAATGGTGGGAAACTGTATTGTAGGACGCTAGGGAACCGTACAGTCGGATGGTGGGGAACTGTACAGTAGGACGGTAGGGAACCGTACTGTAAGCATATTTTGAAAAATATTCTAGGTGCCAGAAATGGCATGCGGATTTGATTTGAGTGCCGTGACAGGATTCGCTTATCCTGATTAGAATTCAAAACATGTTCAGTTCTTAAGTCAAATGACTCTACACTCAGTCAAAATTTATGACTGACTGGTTGTGCATCTTGACTTGACCAGATTATTAATCATATTGCTCTCCTTGAACGTCAGTCTGAAACGCATATATAATACTGAATACTGTTCCACTGACCTACGCATTCAGTGTACCATTTATTTTACAGTGCATTTCTCCTCAATGCAATATGATAGTTTGTTTTCAAGGAAACAGGTTTGATATCTGATTAATAGTTAAAAAAAAACTTACATAAATTTTAATTACTGTAAGATAATGTCATGTGTATGCTGCTGACTCGTTTTTGAACAAAACCTGAAACATTTTAGATGCAGAAAAGAGTGGTTGGGAATATAGTACCACCATTATACTACATCATAATATGTTTGTGTCTGATCAGACAGAAAGAATCCTTTTAAGACGTATTGATGGTTTCCTATGGTACAGAAGCAGAAGAAGCGATCAGAGAGTCCAATATGGTGATTTCGGTTGAGTTAGTAGGATATCACTGGGAATCGGAGACTTCGCCGAGAAGTGTAGAGAGAGATAAGGTTAGTAGGATATCACTGGAGACTTCGCCGAGGAGTGTAGGGAGAGGTGAGGTTAGTAGGATATCACTGGGGACTTCGCCAAGGAGTGTAGAGAGAGATGAGGTTAGTAGGATATCACTGGGGATCGGAGACTTCGCCGAGGAGTGTAGAGAGAGATAAGGTCCCTGAGATGAGAGGGAAAGTTATAACTGCACAGTCAGTGATGGGTGAGGATGGGAATCTTGAAGTTGATTCTATCAGATGGTGATGTGATGCATATTATGTGAGATTGAGAAGATGATGGTGATGGTCACTCTCGGTCGTACAGTTCTAGGACTGTCAGACAACAGGCCACTGTGTGTTGACACGTCTCGTTAGTCCAATGATGCTCTGAATAGTCGATGATGTCTCTGAATAGACCATGTAATCAGAATTGGTATCCTGGTTATACGGCCGAAATAATGCCGATCCGACGTAATACTCATCTCAACTCTGAATAGTAAAGCGGACAGTCTGGCTGTTCAAAGCGTTCCAAAGGCTCGTTCCCGCCCTGCTGCTGTTCATATTGACATTTCGATGTGTGTACCACAAAGAATCTCAATTGATTGAGCTTCTGCATAACATGCATGTGATATTCAACAAAATATGATGATTTTTCATGACACCCTACGAACACCTCTTTTCACAATACAATTTGCAAACTATTTGAGCTGTTGTGGGGGAAATAATCCCAAAGCACCTAGTGTGTACTTTCTTTTGTACGTCGGTTTAGTAACACTGGGATTGAAACAGTGACAAGGGCCTGCAAGATGTCTACAGAGTCAGTTACGACACTTTGTCTCCGCAATTTATGCTCTCAAGTAACAACAGCCAGGTTTGGACCGTAATATACGCCCTTCTGATAGCCCCGAGTACATGTAATGTGTTTGCCCTTTTGTTCCCGCGCACTGTACGTTGTGCCTGGAGCGTATTTGTTTACCTGATTCATGCTGTGTCTACCGACATAAGTTTTACAAATGTTATTGCCAGAAACCATTTTCTTGGATTTGAACTTTTGTGGTTAGAGACACTCTTTGAATATCTTTAAAAACCAATGAAACACTGGTCGCCATGTGAAAGAAAAGCATTTTTAAAATGTATGATAACAATTATTACTCTGAATGGAGTATTAGTCAAAGATATTAAAACCTGCATATAAAGTAAATGGTATTTAAGTCCGGAGTTAGCAGTATTGTAGATATATGGAAGCGGGTGTCCAGGACAAGTAAGATGACGGACACCAAGCATGGACAGATCTTAATGCTGTCTACCAAGTTTCACGACCCTATCCATTTTAGCAAGGATCTCCCTGAATGTAGCACAAACATATGGTGGTTAATGAATGTATTGTGTGCTGTTTACTTTATCAACATTACCAGCTGACACGACGGAACAGTAATTAAATAAATTATTTATCCAGAGCGAGTTTAATCATCCATCCATGCCGAAAAACCCTGTGTTAGGAAATCTGTTTGAAACGGATGTTTGAAGAGTGATCTAGTTACATGATGAGGTATCAGCTCAATGCAGGTGGAAAGCTCAAAAGGACACAATTTTCTTTTAGATATCTCGTTTAATGATACGTCAATAGGGTGTCGCGTCTTGTGAACTTTCTAATCAACTTGGAGGCTTCTTAATTTTCTTGTAGCAGCGATCAAAGAGGTAAGACACGATTATGTGTTTCTGAAAGACCGCTATTATCGAGGAATGATGCCAGCGATCTTGGTGTGCATTTAATTGTTGTACGACCAGGATCTTTAATTTCTACAGTTACAAAAAATATCATTATAGAAAACTAATTTTAACAGAATTGTTTTTCCTTTTATGACATGTTGAGTTTGATGAAGACCATTAGAATTGTTTCAGTTCTCTATGTATTTTAATGGAATCAACCAGTAGGAATTATAACTTGGCGCCGTGTCCGTCTCAACAAAACTGGAGAAATTGTGTTAAGTGATCATTTCTACGTTTAGATCATTCTGAAGAATAATGAATTCTATGATATTACGTGTTGTTTGATCGGTATTCTAGAAGCTGGTGAGAAAAAAATGTAACATACAGCTTGATAACGATGTACGAATCTACATCGCAATGTCGATAATGCAATAGAGAATAAGTTGTCATCCAGTTGTATGTTTCATTTTTATACGAAGTGTGGTAAACATATTGACACCCCATTAAACCAGTGTAGTGTACGTTTGATGATTGTGTCTATCTGCTACTGTTAATGTCCAAATTGTCCAGCTAATTTAAATAGTTTGTCGTTTTCAATTCACTATTTTGACATATGTAGGATTACGACGAGGAGCAACAATATGACTAATGTCAGATGACGGTTCCTGCAGCTGAGCGTGTGATTAAGTCACCAAAGTGAATGAATGTTCTGTTGTCAAATGTATCCTAAGGATAAGGTAAGTTTCTGCTTACTACAAACCGTCACGTACTCAAATTCAATTCTAAGCCGGTCTGTTTCAGTTCCCAAAATATTATCCTGACACAGTTCCAGTATGTTACAATCAATAATGGTAAATGTGTGTATCTGCCAGTTGTTCCCCTCTAGTTTGATCAAACTGGAGAGACACAGCAGTTGGTTAGACATCTTTTCCCTAGAACTGTTCCTGTCACGGCGTGGCAGTCTCATGTGGTGAGAAAGTTAATGACATCACACAGTTACAGGATGTAGTTAAAGTCACTACTGCTATTAAATACTCAACAGTAATCATCACGAGTGTTTAAATCCCAATCGATCAGCTGTGGTACTATTGATACAAGCACGACTACTCACATGTTCCAGGACAGTCAGTTATCACGTATACAATATTGAGAAGTTAGCTATACATACGTGAATTACGTCGTGGTAATATTATAGAAATATAGGTTGAATGGAGTTAATTGCATAATTGTGTGATTGGTGTCCAAGCACGTTGTGTATGGTCACCGAGACAGTTACATGTCAAGCAAGGAAACGCTGATGAACCCATGACGCTGAGAGTGATTGATGAATCTCAATTGACTGTACATGTCCGACTCGTGTTTCCTCGGTGTGCAGTTATGCGTCGCTTGGGCACGCTTGAATCCTATGATGGTTGGTTCGAATTGAGCTTCGGCCGGAATTTTGTTTCTGGGTTTGTCACGACCCATACGTATGCCCGTTGTAGAGTAAGCCTCATACCTGTTTTGAGCTTTCCTCCAACAAGAAGCTGACAAGTCATCATAAGTGGAATAGTGTTCACTCTCTCACTTTATATATTTATTCTGGGTCCAATGTTGACCACCCTGGTTAGCCATATCAAGAAGAATTCAAAATACCCCGCTTGTTATTTGGCCCAAGAGACTGAGGCTTTCATTTAATAGTTTTAAAAAGGTAATTGTCGCGTGTGTTTCCTACATGATTTTTATACTGAATAGCAGTAGCATGGGCCCCTGAAACGTCGTTAGACAACGAACTGACACATAAGAAAAAGGATGTTATACATGCTTAGCCACATAGTAATTTAGATACTGTTATAAACAGTCGTTATAACTTACAGAAAACGAATCAAGATTTAGATATATACATTACAGTATACTGAACCTATCGATCTCAACAAATAGCAGTCCAAATGTTTGAAAGCTTGTGTGAAGTGTTTCATTTTGTACTTATATTTGATAGATGAATACTTGCCAGGCATGTTATGCATTTCTTTTTAATGTCAGAGGTCATTGAAAGCTGACAGATCGGGAAACGGGTATCTGACTCGTAACATCCTTGTATTTATAAAGGTGAGATCCTTTGTGACTAATAGATACCGTATATGAACTAATCAATGTCAAGCAATATCAGTTTGATTTGATTAAAGCCATTTTCTGCGAGGTGTTTCATTTAGTACTTATATCTGATAGATGAGGATTTGTCAAGACTGTCATGTGTCTTGTTGTAATTTCAGAGGCCTTTGAAAGCTGACAGATCTGGAACAAGATATCCCAACCGTAACACCCTTGTATTTGGCTGGTGAAATAATTTGTTACTCAAAATGGCATCGCTGGAAGGAGTAAACAAGTCATTGTTCACGCAGAACAACACGGAAGATTGGAATCTTATTGAAAACTTTGCTTTCAACCTGGAAACTGTCTATCTGTGGATTATACTTGTCATAGGAGTCCCTGGAAATTGTGCTACTATTGTTACCGTTGTGAAAATGTGCCCAGCCAGATCCCTTACTGTGTATATTACCATCTTGGCAKTAGTTGATAACCTGGCCATTGTTGACAAACTTCTGATGTTTGTACTCCTGGATCATGGGGTTCACGTTGGGCAGTTTGGATGTAAAACACTTGGATACTTCGGAAACCTCCTTAGCACCTTTGCTAATTGGTTGTTGGTGGCAATGTCAGTTGAACGATTTGTTGCCGTGTGGTTTCCATTTAAACTTGGACAAAGTTGGACATTTAAAAAATCCCTCATTGCCGTTTTAGTTTTGGCTCTGCCCCTCATTGCCTTATTTCTTCATTTGTTCTGGATTATGAGATTCGTTGACGACAAGGAACATGGAATGGTATATTGCGCTATTCATGAAGAATATAAATATTTCATGATGCACGTGTGGTACTGGATAAACGTGCTCATGTACGCAGCTATTCCTTGCACATTGCTGATCTTGTTCAACATTCTAATCATCGTGGGCATTGTGAGATCAAGAAAAGTTCAAAAGCGACTCATTGGTAAGAAGGATGACAACTCCAGCATTGATCGATTACGTCAAGTGACGATAATGTTAGTCGCTGCAGCCATTTCCTTGGTGGTGTTGACAACGCCCCGATGTGTGATGCTAATTTTGACCCCCTATTGGAATCCTCCTGAAAAAACAATGGAGGGCTCTGTCGAATATTTACTCGACACGATTGCATTTGTCTTGTGTGATTTTAATCATGCAATCAACTTTTATGTTTATTCGATGAGTGCAAAACGATTTAGACGTCAGTTTCTTGATTTACTGCCATGCAGAAGGCAGCAAATGACACCGACAGAAACACAATACGTTTCTCTTTCAACACGACAGTCGTTGCGTATGAACAGCCCAAGTAAGAAATGAGAAAAGAAATTATGAACTGGACTTGGTTTAATAGTCCAACATATACTAAAGTTTTGATAAGAAGGCGTTCGGACCACTAGAGTAGTTTGCACACATTTTCAACAGTGACATCGTTTCTCTTTTATGGGAGGGGTATTTCCTCTATGTTTATCGACATTAACATAATCACGCAGTTATCGTTTCTGTATTCAGTTGATGTTGTGCAAAGTGCTGATGTATACTAAGCATATTTTGTTGATCATGTGTCGAATACATATGTTATCAAAATGGTATTCTGCAATTAAACACTCCTGGTTACATATTTCCACTTTATTGTTAAATTACACACTGTACATCTATACAGTTTACAAATGATTTGAAAGGGCAAAAAAATCGATGGCAGTTTTACTTACATTTATATTTGATTGTTTGCTTCCATGTAACTTCGTTAGCCATATATTTCTTCCCGACACTTTGGGATTCAGAATGAATTGAATATAGCTTGCTGCGTGACACTCGATCTTTTAAAGTTGGTGTACAGTGGCAGGTTTGTTCACAGCATCAACACAACCAAACGTGGAGAGCACTCGACTCGGGTTGACAAGAGTCATTATTTTAACGAAAAGTGAAATACACATGTACATATACGAATTGGCTATTTGGATGTTAAGGAAGCAAGCCACGAAGTTATTCACACCAAAGAATGTGAGGATCCATGTCCAATGGGACGGGACATTCACGGATTTGGAAAATGGTATTATTTTGGTTCTGAAGAATGTAGTGTTTACCTTTGTTCTATTTAATATCTATGATTAAGAGGGGAAAATCTAACAACGGAAGGAAGGAATAAGAGAAACATTAGGATCCTACTAATTTATATGTATGTATGTGTGCATGTATGCATGCGTGAATTCAGGTGGATAGATAGATATGTACGCACGTACCTACATGTGTACGTATATATGCCACTCTGAATCTTAATGGACAAGATCCGTGAAGGTCCGGGCAAGAATTGTTCTTCAATAACCAATGCATATCGTAAGAGGCGACTGACGGGATCGGGTGGTCAGAGAGGCTGACTTGGTTGACACATGTCATCAGTTCCCCATTGCGCAGATCGATGCTCATGATGTTGATCACTGGTCTCTTCTTTTGTTTTGAAATTGAACATACATGTATGGTTCTCCTTTGTTCTTTGCGCAGCGACTTTATATATATCTATCCAATTTCATGCAATTTTGCTTCATATGGTGCAGACTGAACAAGCACTGAATATGGCTGAACCAGATAATCCAGTGATCAACAACATGAGCATTGATCTACACAGTTGGGTCATATTGAAAGTAAGCTTAAATCATATATCATCCGCAAACAGACACAAACGCTGATGTGCTTTATAAATATATATCGACCGCAATTGAATATGTTTATCTATTTAACCAAAGTAGGGACAACATTGTTTACTGGTACATCATATCACAGTATGTACAAGAATATATACGTAGGAAATATTGCTGTTAACTGTTCGTATTATTACACATGCAATACATGAGTAATAAATAAGAATTACAATTACAAATAACTTTCCATATGTTTGTCAGTGACAAAGAGGGGCATATTGGAAATAGATATTGAGTTCAAGACATTGGTCACTAATGCCTAAAGAGGACACCTCTCCCGGATCATGGTTCATCGGGAATAAGGGAGCGCAAACATAACGTCACACTGTCACTGTTCAAGCTGTATAGCGACGAGAACAGTTTATAAACATAATAACACAGTATGTTTCACAACAATCTAAAATACAAGCTGCATGCCACCAGGAACTAAAGCTACTAGGAGCCTAAACACTGGTTTATGGTAATTACATTGATTTCGATGTGAATAATTTGTCTTATAGGGGAACACTCTTTTCATCCTTCTGGGCAGTACCTTCAATTATCCCAAACCCCTTCATGAAAATTTAAAAACACCCAAAAGCAACTTGTTGTACATTTACATATGTACAATTAGTTACATGCATATTTCTTTAAAGTAGCTAACAGTAAGATGCCCGCTAACACGGATATTTCTTTAAAGTAGCTAACAGTAAGATGCCCGCTAACGCGAGGAAACGGGCCGTTTTGAAATTCTCGATGATGTGAATATCTGGCAGTTGCAAAGTCCACACAATTAAGCATATATGTTTGATGGTGAACTTTCATCATATTTAACTATTATTAAATCACTCCACAATAATTGAGTTGTGCACATTTTAAGTCTAAGCATTGTAGCCACCAGACTTGAGGTTTTATTTTGATCTATCTATGCATTCAAACCCGAGACCATAAGATCTGAATCCATTTCCACAGGCTTTGATCAGAGAAATATCAGAATTGGCTTCACTGGACGAGCATCCTCCAGAGAAAGGTAATTAGTTCACGGTGGCACATCCGGAGGATAGATTAAATGGCACATGGCCCAAACACGACCTTAGGGAGTTAAAAATGATCCAAACACAATATCCTATGGACAGATTCAGCATTACATAGTTTTACATGTTCAATTTGGTGCAATTGTAAGAGCCAGGTTCTGTAACAAGTAAAATCAATGATTGTAATGAGACATACTCTGTTATACCAGTGATACCTAGGAATAGATTGTATAAAATTACAAGATACAATTATTGTTATATATGCTAATAACATCGAGCGGATCGATCATGTTCAGAGTTTAGAAAACTAAAATGTTTTTAAAAATATACGTGATTAGAATATACGTGATTTTTAGAGCTACCTGTTCATCAACAAATATTCACGAACGACGTTGAATAAAACAGAAGCCAATTCCGTTCCAACATACACACAGCTCAAAAGGATTTGCAAATTGACATAGCTTACAGAACCAACATGACACCATCTGCATAAATAATCTTCTCTGCTTGCACTCATGAAACAGGCAACAAACGCATTGATGTCTAATTATTCGGTCCACTATAGGAAACGTGCCTTTGAATATGTCAAGCAGTAATTTGATTCCAGATAAAATAAGGAGGTAATGTAACAAAACACACAGAATTTGATAAAGAAATATTGCTTGTATGTATTATTATAATTACAGTTGTAATTAGTAGCTAATTTAATCAATATTTCATCAAGGTCCCCACACAGCCATATAAATCTGAATTTGGGTTGACCTTTCCTTTATTTAATACTACACCATTCCTTTGCTGGGGATAACAAGCGCAGTGGCAACGGTGCCATGTTTTAACGTCGTTTGCAAGGAGGAAGCAAGAAGCGGAAACCACCAACATTCAACTCTATCCATTTCAGTACGCTGGTTGCCGACATGGTTCTAGATGTAATTTAACAAGCCACAAGGTCTGATGAAAGAAATCCAAAATAATTACAATGAAATGCAAGGGCTCGTACTTCCTCCACGTTTTCAAAATGATCAAAAAGAATTAGATATATGTCGGTGTTTATTCTTCTATACATTGACGCTGGCCAGTGGTTTGATCTTATATAATTGTATAGTACTAATGTACTTGATCGATACAAATTACATACAAGCAAGTAAAAATCTCCTTTTAGCATTGTAAAGAATGATCCAGTCACACATTAGTAAACAACTGAAAGGAAGTTATCATACTCTGTTTGTTTGTTTGTTTGTTTATTAAGCCACACTCAGCAATATTCCAGCTATATGGCGGCGGTCAGTAAATAATCGAGTCTGGTCCAGACAATGCAGTGATCAACAGCATGAGCATCGATCTATGCAATTGGGATACGATAACATGTTTCAACCAAGTCAGCAAGCCTGACCACCCGATCCCGTTAGTCGCCTCTTATGACAAGCACGGGTTCCTGTAGACCAAGTCTAACCGGGACCTTCATGGGTCTTCATACGGCAGTGATAGATTTCATTAATGGCACAGTACCTACATGAAGCAGTACCTTTGATTTGTATCTCAAACGAAATATGAGCTTACTAAACATTGTATTTTTCAATCAGCTGCATGACATAAAACAGTGCGACAGACACGATGAATATGAGCCCTTAAATGGCAGGGATAATTTAAAAGGCACTGTACTTAGTTTCTTCCGTTTTTCAACCACTTCGTTAGCAAGAATTCGATAAAAGAATAATTTCCCCTGTACAGTGAATTCACTGACATTTTTCCAAGACATTTTCACTACAGAGTAGATATTATCTAGAAAATATGTTAAAGAAAGCCTTGCACGATTACAGGTTAAAGGCTATGTGCAACGTAACTGACAATGTAAGTGCTATGCCTTGACATTATTAGGAATACATGATTACACAACGCGATAACCACTGTCTTGACCTAGAATTTACTGCCAGAATTACTTGAAAATCCTCAAATATATATGACTTTGTGCTTTTTAGATAATTAACGAGTGACTGATGCCGAGTATTTCATTATTCAATTACATATATGCAGTCCAAAGCAGTCCACCTACAAGGTCAGACTTCAAGAGTAATCATTCTGTTCCAACTTGACTGGACACAGGTATTGGAAGATATCTTTCATCTTAAAACAAATAATCAACTCTGAACAGCCTGAATCTAAAGAAATGTATTCAAAATATATTGCATAGAATATCGCACCGAGCAAATATCTATATTGATTCTCCTCCGACAGTTCTTTTCTACATATTCGAATGCATATTATGTATGTGTTTCTTTTGGCGGGGCTAGTCCATTTTAAGGATTCTATCAGGCCTCGAACAATAGGATACAAATGACTTCATATGACAGTCACGCATCATTTCATTAATGTCCCAGAACCCATATAAAACAATACGATTGATTTGTATCTCAAGGAAACGAGAGATCCCTAAACGTTATATTTTTCCATTAGCTGTGTGTGATAAATACCTGTCCTTAAAGGGCAAATGGTAGGAATGATTGATTACAAAAGGGTAATATTTTTCAAGGGTCTTTGTGTCCTAAATCTATAATTCATTCAAATACGTTCTGTCAATAGCTTTCCTTGCTCAAAAATGAATTGAGAGAAACACTTGTTTCTATGGCAATCTCAAGTTATGGATACGGATAGTCATAGGACCTATTTTGGTCGTTCATGCTTGAAATGTTGATATGGTCATCAAAACCATAGTGTGTACCAATTCGTAAGGTTTACTGAGGCCATATAATGTCTAAGTGTGACTGTTGTTTCATAATAAATGTAGACCAAACAACTCAATGGGATAGACAAAGAAGTAACGTATATGTTTTCACTGATGTGACCTTTCACATATTTCAGTTTTGATCATCAGGAATTGTTTTCTGTTCAGGCTATTCGCCCATCTACCATTATTATGTGTGATTTGATCTCCTTTGAGTAAATGGAGGTAATTCTAACAAAACAACCGTTCTACTCTGACAATGAAATGAATCAGTGGATGTGGCATTGACAGAAGCGCTTCATCTCTGATACACCGGGAACTGATTTCAAGCTTATCAGCTGAATAATTGATGACACGTAGTCCATTTGGCATTCGTTTAATCACATCGGTCTGACTGTAGGTCTCTAGTCAGGATATACTGGCAAGATGTATCTTCGTCATCGTATTATTAAGTATGTCCGGAGTGTGCCTTCCTGTAAAGGGGGGGTACGCAATCATGACAAGATTGCTTTATAGCACCATGTTATCTACGAATACACACATGTGAGGTGTCGGAGCCAACATGACTAATAGTCTTGCTGAATTTACGGACTGAGATAATATCACCAACGCAAATGAAATCGCAAGGTTTGGCATTCTGCCACAGTGCCAGAAGAATCTCAAGCATAACAGTTTAGAAGTACCATGGGCGTTGATTAGGTTTGTTAACATATGATTTATGCACACATTTATTGTACAAAAGCCAGTGTCAAATACGCTTTGAAGAATGCATCACAATTTCATTAGTTTTGAGTCCAGGTAACTGAACATGTTTACATGTCCAGAATAACATGAAAAGCAATTTCTTCGGTAGATGAAAATGCTTTTAAAGAACCGAATTTAATCTTTCAGGTTGTTTTGTTTTAGCCACTACAATGTCACACATTGCGCACAGAAGGAATCATATAATCGATATGTGCGTGCGCTTGAAAGGAAGCTTGAAATCTAATTTGAATGCACATCCAGTTTATTATGTCATTTGCATCGTGTTCTCTTGCTTTAAGTTTTCCACTCCTGAAAGGAAAACCGTATTCATAACTTTCCACATGATTAAAAGGTTAAAAGTTGTACATGTACACACATATAATTTTGGACCGCCTCCGCGATGTAGTACTTAGAGCGTCCGCCCGGAGAGCGGAAGGTCGCGGGTTCGATCCCCGACCGCGTCATACCAAAAGACGTTAAATATGGTACTTGTTGGTCCCTGCCTGGCGCTCGGGATAAATGGGTGCAACACGGACTGGGCAGCTCGGAGTCAGTATAATGTGTCTGAGTGGGGTATTCATGCTTCACTGCGGCATGGTATCTCAGTGGGTTAGCACTGTAAAACCAACTTAAGTCTGGGCTAGTACAAGCAGCCGCGCATACACATACACACGCATGTACGTCGTCATATGAACGAAATATTTTCAAGCACGACGTTAAACCCAATTTCACCTAACCTAACATATAATTTTGGTATACTTTCAGGCTTCAATACAATCCGACATTTGGATCTGTGTCGAATACGAAATCGTTGACAAATGTCTTCAATGACGACACAAGATTCTTTAAATTCAGGAAGTGAATTGATTTCTACATGGTTGTTCAATAATGTTTGTCTAAGACTCCGAGTATAATTGTTGATTTTTGACGTTAAACAACGATAACACAGAAGTATGTCCCTGAACTAGCTACGTAATATTTATTCCGCATATTGCTTACACATCTACGGTTAATATTTCCACTGCTGTTTTGCCTTTTAAACTCAAAGGAATTTGTTACTAGAGACTGAGAACTTTCTTGCTTTGACTTTGTATAATCACATTAGCCGATTTTTCAAGATTGCATATCCTACAATCTAAAACACTGTAGTAACATTTAGGAATAATACGTCACTGATAAACTAAAAGGACCCTTTGGAAAATCTAGATGGCATCACATCCGTTGGTAAGTAGACCCGGATGAAGCATTTTTCAAGAAACTATTTCAAGAAAAGGTTGATCAAAAGTCACACGGTACAGACACATACTCAACATCAAACAGTCACAGTGACAGTCAAAGGATTCACAGTCCATTCTTCACAATGTAATAGTTCACTAACTTCTCTCCAGGCTAATCGCAGGAATCATGAGTGGTCATGATAAACCTCTGAATTTCAATATGAACAACTTAGGCGATTAACACATTGTCTTTCAATTAACTTTATCCTCTTCTACCGCTTGCGTACAAGCATAAATTGTCTTGATTACTTTAATAATGTTCAGTGACTTGATGTGACGCATCGTTAACGTAATAGTCAACTGCGTATAGTCCCTAGCTATTACATAGCATAGTTGATAATCTAATACACAGAATTCGAAATTCGAAGCAACTAAAACTAATACATACAATGTTCGTTTATAAAGAAAACTCGAGACATAAATATTGACGGTTACTGTCCACTGTCGACAGTAGGTTTGTAATTTATGATTTTATTGATCTTTAATAAATAACTTATTGTTCTTGTCATGATATAGCTGGAGTTAATAGTTATCGTCACATTTCAGCAATATCATGACAAAAACAATTAATTATTTATTAAAGATTATAGACCTACTGTCTATAGACAGGAGACTAATAGTATACACTATAAATAAATACAGCTGTGGCAACAGCAACACACACTTAGAAAGGCAAATAAATTGTCCACCTAAAACAATGCAAAACGACAAAAAAGTGAATTTAATTGGACATAGTGTTTGTCACTAAAGTATATATATGTCAACGTGTGGTATATGTCGGCAGGGGAACTAGTGTACTCCGATGAAGATAAAGGCACATTTGAGTTCAAACTACTTTAATTGGTTACACAAGACATGGCAAACAACTATACAAGACAGAACTGAGGTGAGCGTAGTACCAGCTTAAATCCAGGGCGCTGTCTACGAGCGGCATTATCGAGCATTATCCTGCTCGACACTCTCAATACCGGACTGCTTGACAATACAGAAGTGAGCATATATACAGTTTTTGACAACAATGGACAGGCAACGACTCAACAATGTTCAACAATGTTCAATGGTCAGAGACAATAGCACTTCCTTGAACCAGCTGATATGATGGCAGACACGGCCAACTAGACTATTACAGATTTAGATTCAAACTGGCATGTAACCTTAAAGCCACATATCTCTAAACGACACAATGCTACAGATCGCCAACAACTGAAAGTAGATTGAGGACTGACGTTACTGCTGACGTTATTCCATCCGTTCAAGTACGACAGATTACAAATATAAATACCATATATTTTACGAATATAAACCATGTAGCCTTCAATTGCTTTTGAAAGATGTGCTTTTACATACCCTCTCAGTAGGGCAAAACGTTTGCAATATTTAACCTTTTTGAGTACACAGCCACTTACAATCTTTAAGAAACAACTACTAAGCAAGAGTATTTGTGACGCTCTTTAAATCTTCAAAGAGGTATCATTCCCCATTGCACCGCAAAAATGACTTTAGACATACACGAGAAAGCTAGCTGTGAGAACATTAGGTCATCCTCCTGTCGTCTAGGGAGTGAATAGTCACACTGAATCTTTTATGGCATTTGAGCAGCTTAGTGAATAAAGCGTTCGCTCGTAAAGCGAAAGGCTGGGTTCCATTCCCATCACCTATTTCCCATCACCTATTTCCGGTGTCGAGTGCAGGAATATATTGATATACCATATCAGCGGTGCCTCAACATTGCCTGTGAGGAATACCATCTATTTAGAAAGAAGACATGAATAATCTACAATTTCCAATATATTCTTCACAGATACAAGCAGCGAAATACCTCATGCACATGAATACATGGATTGTATTATCGTCAAGGTCAGTTTTTACTTAATTATCCTGCAATTGCGTTGCTAAATAAGAGATACATACTACCATGCACCATGGTGTTCGTTCGTTAGGATGTTCTGGTGCAAGTCTTGTCTTGTAGCAACATCGGTAGGTTTGTGTATCTCGAATTAAAGTACTAAGTGCACCACATGTTTACAGTGATGAAGAGGAGGAAACTAACATTAGTAGAGTCTTTAAGTCTTGAGACGGTTTGGGTTGACAACAAACTGAATCCTGGGTAAGTGCATGAGTTTGATAGATTGATCTTGGCTTTGAAGTCTATTGTGACTTGTGCGTTGTGTCTCCATTACCACCGTGTTTGATAACCAAGCGAATCCATGGTTACAGTTCGCTGAAAATCAGTAACTTTGATTAAATGTTTATATATTACAAACTTGCTATTATTGCAAGAAATATCGACACTCTATTTTGGAAACAGGGCAATCTATATAACACATGTTATATTTGGGATTACCCTTTTTTTCTCAGTAACCACCAGACTCCCGTCCTCCACCTAGTATACTTAAACTTAATATATGTTTTCTCTCAATATGGCGCTGGCTTTGTTGGTCGGGATTGGTGTCGAGTCATAACCCTAATTTTATCATCTTACATTCGAATTCAGGAATAACCCTGAGAATATTCTTAGGTTACTGGAGCATACATGTGTGTATGTTGGTTTTACAAAGCATGTGAAACGTTGTATGTGATTGTGTAGGACATAAGCCATTTCGGACATACATTTCCTTGTCTGATATGCCGTGATGTAACTGAACTGCTGTCACACTGCGGCTTTACTCAACGTAATTTATAGACCGAGATAAATCATCGTCATCTCGAATGAGGAATGAAATATGTTACCCGCGTTTAAGTAAATATCCGTCAAAGCTACGAATCACCAGAAAATGATAACTCACAGTAGCAAATCTAATCACATAAGACTGACTGACTGACTGAGTTTAGTTTTTTGCCGCTTTTATCAATATTCCAGTAATATCCCGGCGGGGGACACCAGAAATGGGCATAACACATTGTGCCCATTTGGGGAATCGAACCCGGGTCTTCGGCGTGACGAGCCAACGCTTTAACCACTAGGCTACCTCACCGCCCCAATCACATAAGAAAATCCGCTCCCGTCATCGTATAAATCCAGCCTGCTTGACAGACTTCAGACTTAACACCGAGAAATATTGACATGGCTGGTCCTATCGCATGACATTCAAAACAAATGCTAGACGTGACAAATGATGAGTTAAGTTGAAGACATGGTTTTGCTCAGCTTGGACGTGTGAAAACGTATATCCACATATTATGGGTTTTCGAAATGTAAACAGTAAAACACCTCACCCCGTTATAAAAGACTCTACCTTAAAATCATTCCGAGTATTTAAAATATCTTTGAGATCTAAAGTAATACGTTATGGCGTGACTAAAACGCTGTCCTCTGAAAACATTCTTTTTAGGTCAAAATACGTTTAAGGTCGGGTGCAAACCTACCTCCCCAAAATACCCCCCCAAGGGTATTCCAAATTTGGCTCCCCCTCAGCAGTGTAGATGTTATCTACCCATGAGTGACAGGACTGTAACGGCAAACGGTGCATGGCAAGAACCTGCCGATGTCAAAGGTTAACCTTGGAATTTACTACTTGAATAAGCATGTGCCTCATAGTAAATATTCTGAACCCTGAACCCTTTCACTACATATTTTGCTTATGACTAAAGAGATTAATTTAATGAGCATATATGAAATGTTAAATTGTACTCATTTTCTAAAAATAAAATCTTCAACACAACAGATATTGTAATGTACATATTGTTAATAATCGTTGAATTTATTCTCGTCACGATATGGCTGAAAAATATTGCCGATGTGACGTTAATAATTAACTCACTCATTAAAAACTTCAACATGGTGATGTCAGCAAATAAGTGTACAGCCCTAAACAGTTTGGGATCAGGGGAGTGGGGAGGGGATCATTTTCACAGCCGCCAAGAAATATGAAACCCTGAATTTTAAACAATGATATCACTGAAACTTTTAAAGGAAATCGAATATGTTTAAACAGAATTCAAATCAGCTATGTACTAAACACCTCTTTAAACGCCGATAGGTTATAGAAGGTATTTTGCAATCACAACACTGGTTAGTGAGTGAGTGAGTGAGTTAAAATTTATCGTCACATCGGCAATATTTCAGCCATATTGCGACGAGAACAACTAATTGGTATACATATTAAGTAATAGTAAATTATAAAAACCTGTCTACGAATGACAGTAAAATAACCCGCCGTGATGTTGCTGGAATATTGCTAAAAGCGGCGTAAAACCAAACTCAGTCAGTCCGTCAGTAAAATAACACTGGTTAGTTACACGGGATGATATTATGATGAACTAATCGTACATACATGTTTTTGTGTTGTTTTCTATTTAAGTCTTTTTGTTTCCCATTTCCATGTTACAAATAGAGGATCGCTTGAAATAAATATCATGTACAAGTGAAGTTCAACATTTATATTTCACTGCAGAATTACAGGTGGCATGTACATGCTTCATAAATACAATGATAAAGTATAATTTCCGTGTTGCAAGTACAGGATCGCTTGTTCCATAACCGTTTGAAAGGAATATCATGTGCAGTTTAAGGTCAGCATTTACATTTCGCTGTGGAATTATTACAGATGCCATGTACATACTGCATAAAATACAATGTGTTGCAAATACAGAATCGCTTGTTCCATAAGCTTGTTTGAAAGAATCCAGCTAGGGTCCATGCAGGTAGCAAAAGTACTGTAAGTCCCCATGGTCCCTAGAATGGTGATCTACCTTCAGTTGTTGGCGATCTATAGCCAGTTTCTATATTGTTTTGTCCAGATAGTGCTATTAGTTTTAGCTTTCTATTCTAGTTTTAATTCAAATTGGGATATTCTAGTTGTTTTACTGTCCTTCGATGACAGGTTTTTATAATATACACATATTCCATTTCAATGTCAAATATGTTCTTGTCGTGATATGGCTGAAATATTGGCGATGTGACGTTCAATATTAACTCACTCACTCACTCACCCATTGTTTGAAAGAAATATCATGTACAGTTTAAGTTCAACATTTACATTTCACTGTGGAATTATTACAGATGTCGTGTACATACTGCAGAAAATACAATGGTAAGGTAGCATTTCCACTTTACAAAGAAGATCACATATTTTATAAGTATTTGAAAGGGATATCATTAATAATTTAAGTTCAACATTTACATACATACATGTTGATAAATGGTGATACGCCATGGCCAACTCGGTCATCTCGAAAGCTTGCAAAACAAGGCCTCCGTGAGTAAACGAGCTGGAAGAGACAATAGTCAGGATGAAAGACATTTATGATGGCAATGGTTCATGTGCCTGTGTTTCCGTCCATGTGTTCAGTCATTCTTTTTAATGATAATATGTTTAAGTGAGAGGTAGAAAACATGAATAATGCTTGATTTCATTGGCCATCTTTTCCATTTACTTTATGCTCGTCTGTTCGTGAAAGCGTCTAGCCGATACTGCATTAAAACACTCACCAACTTTATATATATTTTCAGCGGCTCATGGCAGCCGTCAGACGTTACTAACGGGATCGGGTGTTCAGGCATGCCGACTCGGTTGATGCATGCCATGATATCCAAATTACTTGGATCGATGCTTTTTTATAAAGTCAATCACTTGATTGCCTGCTCCTCACATGCCTATATACAGGCAGCTGACATCCATCTGAAGACGTGTCAGTATAGTTTCGTACGCTCGCCGGCTATAACCAGTTCATTACAACTGACAGTTGTTTACCAGGGAATTGAAAACATCAGAGTTTTATCATTGCATGTAACCAAACAATGCAACAAATGTATTTGTTGTCACGGAGGTACACTATACTATGTACAGTTTATGGGCAGTCTAAGTGTGGACAAATAGTCAAGTGCAGGCGAATAATACAATCAGTATCTGTCTGGTAGACATACAAAATGTATTTTTTATATACTACGTGAAGTTGCAAAAAGAGAGAATGCTGAATTCCTAAGTAACGTGACATCGTCAGTTTATTCATGAATATCATTCAGACTTTATTTG
>VKKT01003651.1:93891-104130 GCA_008038995.1 Haliotis laevigata | reverse complement strand
CCGTTCAATAACTGTACATACCTGAATGTAAATCTTCCGTGGCACACTCGTATTAAGCGCTTTACTTTGATAGTTACATTTGAGTTTTTTACATTGAGGCTGTAGATAATGTTCGCTTTATAACGAAACACATTTTGGTTTCTGCATCACTGCCTTACCGCCGGTTCTCCAGCCTATGTTATCTCCTCGACTGGGTTTGACAGCCTTGGCGATGTCTACACAAGGTTACTCACAGGCTCCAAATCATTCAATTAACTAAACCAGCTTTATCCACAATATACACCGAAGAACAAAAACATCACTACACTAAACTACACGACACAAGACGTGCACATGGGGGCCTAACATTATTGATACACCACTCACTCAGTTATAAACACCTACCAACAAACAAGCCCCACTTGGAAAAGCAAATGTTACACTAGTGAACACGAATCACCAAACCACTAACCCTTTCAACAACCCTGACCTGGAAATCCTGGCAAACCTATCACACAAAAGATCATCTTTTTAGGAGACATAAGTATGCCTCCCCACAGTTGAACCACCGGTTAATTATTGAAAGATCGATTAGGAAGAGACCACCTCCCCCATCTCAATCAACATCAGCATTGGTATGAATTTCACACCAAACTCCCCAAGATCCGAAATTCAACAACACAAAAGCAGATACAAAAAAGGGTGAAATGTCACGGTCCAGTTAAGACAAAATGTCGACGCCCTCTCCATTTGACCTTATGTCAATTAACAGAAGAGGTGTGGCGGGGGATTCCCCAGTTGTACAACGTCTGATCGAGTCTATGACAAGGCGTGTGAAACCAGTTATTTGTGGACACAAGTATTGACACTTCTTTGGTGGTTGACGAAGCTTGTGAATGGTTTATCTAAAATTATCCAAATGGCTGCATAGACATTTCATTCTTCTGAACTGATTTATAATATTCATGTAGWACAGTCYATTTGTGGACGAGTTATACATGTTTGAAAATACAGCATTTTCGCAACAGATTTCTGGGTCAGTCTACAGGTGGCAGACTCTCTGGTGGAGAGTGGTAAAACAACATTTGAGGAAGGACATTTTGTGGTCTAAACTTACAGAAAATTGTGTTCTTCTCAACTTTGACAAGACTCTCTTTAAACTTGACATTGATCTGTTACATGCCTGTGCCTATATTCACCCAGAGGGATCTACGTATTACAACAAAGCTGGACGACTTTGTAAAAATGGTATCAGTTTATTTCAAGATAATTTGTTAGACTTAATGTCTAATACGCAAGATGTACATATTTTGTGCTAAGGGGACTTTAGTGCCCGTGCAGGTACAGACCTATACCTTACTGAAGATGATATTATTGAATACACAGAAGGCGGAGAAATTTCAATGTGGGATTTTCTTTTAGAATGATTTAACAGAGATTTTCTACTGATACACTATACCACTAGGCTACCCCACCGCCCGCTTGCGACATGAAAAAAGTCAGTCACACTAATAGCAAACATGAAAAAACATGGCACGACGTAGAATGCAAAACGCTAAAGTCAATAACCAACATGCCGTATCGATTTTCTTTCGACTTAGAAAAAGGTTATGATGCCACCTGAAAATATGGATTTTTAAGGACCTCCATGAGATGGGATTGAGAGGCCATATACCTGATTTAATATCACAGTTTTTAACAATTAAACATATCCAGGTACCTGTGGGATCCACTTTTTCAAGCATTTATGATCAAGATCAGGGTGTTCCAAAAGGTGGCATATTGTCGGTAACGTTGTTTAGCATAAAATCTAATAACTTATCGAAAGTTTTAATGACTCTGTTGACGGGTCTTTGTTTGTGGATGAATTTGATGAGTCATGTCCAGGAAAAAAATATGCAGACTACTCAGAGACAGTTGCAACTCTGTCTCAATAAAATAAATGCTTGGTCGCAGAGTAATGGTTCTACGTTTACAAAAGAAAAAACGAATTGCATTCATTTCTGCCGGAAATATAAACCGCATAGTGACCCCCAGATATATTTAGTTGGTACATGCACTCCAATACAGTTTTTGGGTGTAATCTTTGACCATCACATTACCTTTAAGCCACACATTAAATACAGTGTCTGAAGGCACTGGATTTATTAAAAGTCGTGTCCTATTCCAAGTGGGGACCGAATCAGTCTAACCCGCTTCACTTATGCAGATCCTTCATTCGCTTGAAACTGGATCATGGCTCCATCATATATGGTGGAGCATGTAAAAGTCATTTGGAAGTATTAGATCCAATACACAACAAAGGCCTGAGACTCTGTATAGGAGCTTTTAGGACCTCTCCAAGTGACAGTCCGTATGTGGAAGCTGATTTCGTATCTCGTATTACATTGTCTCTTCAGTATATCACTAAATTGCGTCCGAATCCACCAAACCCCGCTTATGAGTCAGTTGTAAGCCCACAGTATGAGGCACTATTTCAGAAAAATACTAATCCAGTTCATCCAATCGGTATACAGCTGAAACCACACAATTCAACCGCCTACCTTCACCTTGATATAACTGCGCCATTTCAGCTGTTACCTACTCATCCTCCTCCAGTCAAAATGTGGAGCTAACTCTAACTCAAATAAAAAAATCAGACACAAATCAATTGATTTATAAACAGGAATATCAGCAATTGAGAATGAAATAGGATTTTCATCATTATGTAATAACGGATGGATCCAAGGATGGTGGCAAGGTTTCAAGTGCCGCAATCATTGGATCCAAAACAATATCTTTAAGAATACCTGATAATAGCTTAATATTCACTGCTGAAGCTAAGGATATTTTGACAGCTTTGGAGTATATTGAACATCAGTCAGATAGTAAACAATTCATTATCTTTTCTGATTCACTACCATGCCTTCAGGCACTGAAACAATGTTTGTTATAGTCATCCACACATTGAGTTGTACAATGATCTTTCCATTGGCCATCGTTTTTTGATGGTTACCGAGCCAGGTCGACATAGTTGACAATACAAAAGCTGATGCTGCAGCTAGAGCAGCTCTTGAAAAGCCCGTTTCTCCACTCTTGATACCATTTTCTGATTTTAAAACTATTATCAAATAGTATATTAAATATTTAATGCAAACAAAGATGAACGCTCAAGTAGATATAAACAAACTTATTGAAATTAAACAAACCTTGGGTTATACCGACTTGGGATACCGTCCAGACATAATGAAGTTGTAATGAGACGATGTCGAATTTGTCATACTCGTTTTACCCATAAATATTTGTTGAAGTAAGAGGATGCTTTATTTTGTCTCCCTTGTGATGAGAGATTCACAGTCAAACACTATTTACTTCACTGCGTAAACCTTTCTCTCGAAAGGGATACTTCACAAAACGTATAAGATCGTTTTAGCAACGTAAATTCTCATTTGATTCTAATTTCTTTTACAGAAACAGTATTGTACAGTAGCTTATGAAATGAAAGTATTTTAACTATGGTTGATGTATCAGTAATTGATAACTACTGTTATTATAGCAGTGTCATTCAATGGGGTTGAAGTATTATAAAAAGATAGTCCTCTGATGATAGCAAGTTAGTCTACATGGTATATTGCAGTACTTTGCAGATACCACAAAGTTTATGCTCGCATATTTTGACATGTTTTAATTTATGGCTAGCTTCTCCGCCAAATGCCAGTGACCAAAGCTATGGCTTAAATCCTACTGGGGTTCATGCAGGAAGCCGAAGTACTGTAAGACCCCAGGATCCCTAGTATGGTCGTCTAGATTTGGTGACTGGTGGTCTATAGCTCGTGTTTTAATGGCATTACATGTAATATTGATATTTCATTTGAGTCATCACTCAAATTGTGATGACTTGTTAATATTTTACTGTCCATTGTGACAGATATTTCTTAGTTAAACCAATTTTTTCTTGTCACTCTATGGCTGAAATGCTGTCGATGTGACGTTAAATTTTAATTCACTCACTCACTCTAATATTCAGAAATATCTTAATCAAAAGGAAAAACATTTCTATGCCTTACTTGTAGATTTTACCAAGGCGTTCGATTCAATAAACAGAAATACATTATGGAATCTCTTAGACAAGCAAGGTATCAGTTGCAAAATGGGAAAATCACTGCAGAGTATACATGTATATGAAAATATTCAAATGTATGTAAGGAGTAATAAAGAATTATCAAATACAGTTGTGAGCCAATTAGGAGTCAGGCAAGGTTGTATATTAAGCCTTTTTCTATTTGCATGTTACATAAATGAATTAGCAACCCAAATCCAAGAAAACTGTTCAAAAGGTATCCAATTACATCCAGATATAATGCAAATAGTCCTGTTACTATTTGCCGATGACATCATATTTCAAGCACATATGTATGCTTGCAAGAAATTTCTGGGCGTAAAAACAGCCACGTCAACTTGTTTGATTTACGGAGAATGTGTACAGACTGCCAAGAAAATGTTGATATGATGATACTATATGATAGGCATGGAAAACTTAATTGGGTAACAGGCATAAAACACTTGTTATCATCAATCGGCTTCGGCGATGCCTGGCATGAAAAATTTGTAGAATCCCATTCTCATTTTGTCTGTTCAGTTAAACAAAGACATAAATAATGATATATTTCTTCAAAATTGGTCAGCATTATCTAATAAATGCTTTTACTAAAAAACGACAAAATATTCCACATATACCAAGGAATTAAATTATAAGAAAGAAAATAGAATCTGTAAAATGTGCAATTTAAATGAGGTTGAAGATGAATTTCATTTTCATGGGTTTGCCTAGCATACGCAGCATTCGTATCGTTAAGAAATAGATAATATATTTTATATATATATATATATTATTATATACATCCTGAAACTCATAAGTTTATACCATTGATGAATAGTTCCAGTAAAACACATTTAGAGAGCCTGTCCATGTAAATTGACAAAGCTTCTATTCTCAGATAAGAATGTACTGCTACCCACACCTGGCGGTTAATTATTGTACTACAAGCCTGTTGCATTTCAGTATGGAATAAAGATCGATATTGACAAGGCGTGTGAGACCAGTTATTTGTGCACGTGATGGGCACAAGTATTGACACTTCTTTGAAGGCTGACGAAACAATTGAATGGTTTATCTAAAATTTTCCACTTGGTTGCATAGACCTTTCCTTTTTCTAAACTGATGTAAAATATTCATGTACTAAAGTCTATTTGTGGACGAGTTATACGTGTTTGAAAATACAACATATCCGCAACAGATGTGCCTGGGTTACAATTTAACTCTTCTGAAAAAAGATGCATTTCACCTAAATATGAATGAATTTGAGAATTTGTTTTCGTGATTTGCACAAAGCTGTGTTGTTAAGCTTTCTTGAAAACTGATACCTTCTAACATATGGGTGAGCGGTGGGCGAGCTGTCTAAGGCGCCAGGCTAGTGATCCAGCGAGCTTGAGATGTCGGGATCGAGCCCACCTGTGACCGGGTGCAAAAACCTTGGAGTCAACATTGTGTGCAGACTCTTTCAGTGCTGTCACAACCCCTAGTGTACATTACACACAACCCCTTGTTCACCTGTGCACTTAAAAGAACCCACGAATCCGTTGGTATATGACCAGATGGTGGCCACATGTATACGTGCAAACACCTAGTTGCGGGTACAGCAACGTGCAGTAAACTTTGACAAAGTACTGTGACTATGTGTGCCAGTCCACCCAGCTGTGAATGGGTACCTGTAAGGATGGGAAAGCCACAATAACTCTGTGCGCCTAGTGGCTGCAAGAGGTGTATGCTCTCCGGGGAGTTGACATTGATAATACGATGTGCCGTTGAGATTGACATCCAATGATCGAGGGGGAAAATACCAGCGCTTTGAACATGTACTAGTTCCGTGGATATGTTTGCTATATAAATATCCTATAATAAAAATATCTTTGATAGTTGATATAAAGGCACAAAATCACACATTTGCGACAATATTTTTACCTATATTTTATATATTGGGGGCACATGCACTCACTTTAGCTTATTGATGCACAAAAAGACTTGCCTGAAATCGATAATTGAAACTTCGAGGCAAACAGCTTCCAAACAGATAACACTTGCCATATATGGAATGTAAACAATTGCACGCACACCTGTCGCACGCGGTGTTGTCGGCGTTTGCCGAACTGGCCTCCATCACAGGTTGTGTGTAGTATATTCGTAAAGAGCGCTCCAAGGGACATGACTCTATGCGGTTCGCTTGAAATAATGTTCGATCGGTGGAGGATACGAGAGTCGATTTAATGCAACGTTACATTATTCATTCGAACAATTTAATATTGTAGTCTAAATGCGTAATTCTTTTTAGAATACATTTTATGGTAGCTTCCCTGAAGGTTGATAGTTAGTATTATTGCGAGAAATGCTGTATTTTTAGAGAAGTGTGGTATGACATAGTGCCTTGGTCTGTAATGAGTATTGTAATGCTATTATCTATTTGTACTGAGAGATTGAATGAGCGTAATGTCTTTATGGGTGTTTGTATGAGCACTTTCATCCATGGCAACTTCTACTTGCTTTCAATGTGCATCTCATGGTGAGATCTTCACTTTCGTTATCATAGTATTTTAATATGCTTGAATAAATGTGTTTTGTGCATCCATTCATGTAAAGTATTCAAACAGAGCGTAAGAAAGCGCAAAGAGATTGTGCAGTATCTATACTATTGTATGTATATATATGTATGTATATGCGTGTTGTTTGTGTTATTTTAATAGTATGAAGCATTTGCATGTATGTATCCTTGCATGTATATGATTGTTTGGATATACCTGTGTATGAAGGTACGTTATTGCGTATGTGTGTGTACATGTTTGTGCGAAAGACGTCATAGAGTGATAGCTTAAGCCCGTGACTGTGTGACTGTGATCGCCCGATTGCTAATGTGTGTGGATTCACGATTGCGTATATACGTCAGTGAATGAGTGAATGAACGAGTGCATGATTGCGTGTGAGCGCGCGCGCGTGCGTTCGTCAAGTGGTTGATAGGTGTGGTAGCGTGTGCTTTTGTAACTTTTGTATGATCATAATAAGTTATCATTGTGGAATGTGTGTAAAAATGTGTTTTATTTGTATTCTCTTATCGTGTTACTGTCATATTTTGTGATTCTGGTGTCTCAAGGATCATATGTGATTTTTTAATTTTTAATGTATGTCTGTACCGTATGCATTTCATTGTAGACCCGTGAAGGTCCGGGTTAGATTATTGATCTTCGGTAACCTATGCCTGTCGTAAGAGGCAACTAACGGGTTCGGGTGGTCAGTCTCGCTGACTTGGTTGACACGTCACCGGTTCCCAATTTCGCAGATCGAAGCTCATGCTGTTGATCACTGGATTGTCTGGTCTAGACTCGATTATTAACAGGCCGCCACCATATAGCTGGAATATTGCTGAGTGCGGCGTAAAACTAAACTCACTCACTCACTCATTAAATTGTAAAGTACGTACGTGACATTTTAATATACATGTTCTCTCTATAACAAAAGAAACGTTTTGTTTTAAATGCAAAGCATTAAGTGTTTGTTTTGACTGTTTCTTAACGGTGTAATTCCAGCTATTAGGCGGCCGAAACATTAAGCGCCTACTTTGGTTGACAATCAAAGATATTCCCACGGCAGATAATATTTATATGAACAATTTGCTTGTACTATAACGTTTATAGAAATATGCAGGTCTCCGTTTTAGCAATATCTAAAAAGGTTTTCACATAAGACGTACACATAACATGGTACATGACATTATTAGCATCGATCTTCGCAAGTAGGATATGGTCGCATGCATCAAAAGTTGGAACATATAAGTTCCTGGACACATACTTTGTGTGCTGGCAATTAGGTGACTGACTCTGAAGGTGTGGGTTCGAATCCTGGATGGGACTCAACCAAACAAAAGTACTAGAATCTGTACCTTACTGAGTAAGCGTTATCCCAAATATAATACGCGTTACATTTGACCACTTTCTTAATGGCATTATGTTTGAAGACGAATTGTAATTTCAATTGAATAACAAAATTTAAGCAAACGCTTCATGGCCCAAATTCTGTCTAGAGACCTTTTCTTCTACTCACAGACAGACAGATATTTTATTAAGTCTCACCTCGTACATTGAAACATATATACAGTATATTAAAAGAAATTAACGAGCCACCCCTTTAAGGTTATGAGAGACTGTAAAAAGCTATGTGGGCACACAACGCCTTTATACACAAATACAAGTGTGACCACAGCAAGTATTGGAGACAACCAAACGCTCATGCACGTGCCAGGCGACGTGACGTCATTGATAGTGGCCTATGGACTTGCAATGTGTTACTGCACGTGCAGCACGTGCAGCTGCACACAACATGGGAAACTCATAAATTGCTGTCACTGTCGAAAGCTTGGTCTTTGGTCAATCAAACGTTCACAAATTCACATGAAAAGTCACATGCACAACATGATATCTGCATTTGTTCGGCGTTATCGAAACACTTCTGACGTCGCCGACCACTCACGTTCTGGGCGTCCCCGAGTAACGTCGMCAAGACAGGACAGATGGATTCGTGTGACTCATCTCAGACACAGGTTCCAGACGGCAGTGACCACGTCGCAGACCATTCCAGGACTGCGCCGTATTCATCCCAAGACCGTCAGCAATCGCTTACGTCAGTATGGGATTCGACCACGACGCACTGCCATAAGACCCGTTGTGAAACCGCCAAAGATGGTGTCGAAATCATGTTCGCCAACCTCGAATATGCTGGAGGAATGTTGTGTTTACAGATGAACAGGTTCAACATTTCCCATAGTGACGGGCGCCAACGTGTCTACCGGTGTTTAGGGGAACGTTATGCACGCAACTGTATCATGGAGAGGAATCGTTTTGAAGGTGGCTCTGTCATGATTTGGGGTGGGATAACCCCACGCCGCAGAACCCCTCTAGTGATTGTTCAGAGCAATCCCACCGGTGTTGGTTGCAGGGATCAGATTCTGATCATGAGGCCTGTGGCAGTTCCATATCTGCAACGTACTGGACCAGGATTGACATTTCAACAAGACGACGCTCGTCCTCACACGGCTAGGATTGCAATGGATTCTCCACCATAACAATGTCATGTTACTGCCCCGACCTGCAAATTCACCGGATATCTCCCCAACAGAGCACGTGTGGGGTGAAATGCAGCGCCGTTTGGGCTGTCTGTCCACATCCTTCAGATAACGGTTGTGACTTGGCAAGAGATTTGGAGTGGATATGGCAGGCCATTCCCTATCGCCACGAGCGACACGTGACATCAAATTCCGTGGAAAGTGCTTTGCTGCATGTTTAGTTAGGGTTATTTTTACAACTTTTCAAATACCTTTTATTGTATATGCAAATTTATGTTATGCACAGTTACCTTTTCCGTTAGTATATCTTCGGGATGGGCAAAATTACGTCCATTCGCATGCAGTCAAGACATGCAACTCACTACAAACCTGGTTCCCGATCCATAACGCGTTCGTAACGGTTATGTTTGTCATAGGCTTATGGATGACTTAATGCTACGAATGGTTTGCAGATGGGAACCCAGGGCCCCGTTCCACAAAACGATCGTAGCGCTAAGATGAGCATACTTCAGCATAGACTTACGACTGTCGTAGCGCTACGATCTCTTTGAGAAACGCGGCTCTGGTTAACAAACGCCCTTCCATAACTCTATACTACATTATTTGCTTACAAATTACCTAATGCTGCTAGCGCTTTGATGATTGGGCTCTAAATTTTAATAACCTTGAGCAACAGGTGGTTTCGTAGAATACGAGATCTGCAACTAATTCCAGTGCAATAGATTTAATTCGCGACGAATGTCATAAATGGTGAAACATTTATTGATCTCTATTAATCTTTGTCAAACAGAATCAGTCCAGGATCCAGACAAGATTTAATCCGTCATTATTATTGACTGGTTAGGACAACATATGTGACCTGATAATTGAAATGCGAATGCACATGTCTTAAACAGACATAACATAACCAGTTGCAATATTTAATCAATTAGACTGTACATTCCATACACTAATAATCCATCGTCCTCGCGTACTTCCCTAGTCCCAGCATCTGGATGACGTAGGTGTAGGCGTCCGAGGACCAGAAGGGGAAGAACTCGGCGTTGGCGTTATAGCCGGGAAAGACGGTGGGTGTGTGGTAGCGACCCCAGATATGCTTCATCTTTTCTTGGTA
>VKKT01003651.1:62952-73197 GCA_008038995.1 Haliotis laevigata | reverse complement strand
TGTTTATATTTACGGTGTTTATTAATATATTTAAGAGCTGTTAATATGGCTTTAGCTTCTGCAGTGAAAATAAAGCTGTTATTTGGTAATCTGGAAGATATTGTTCGAGATCCAATGACAGTGGCACAAGCCACCGCGCCACCATCCTTGGATCCATCTGTAAATAAGGATTKGTATGTATTATATTTATTTTTTAATTGATTATATTCTTGTTTATATTGTAATTCATTATTTTCTGCTTTCTTAAACTTTGTCAGTGTGAAGTCAACTTGTGGTCTCACTAATTGCCAAGGAGGAGAAGAAAGAAGACGGGAAGGAGCTATATTGTCTACCTCAATGCCGGCAGCAGAAAAGAATGGTGGAATTCTTAGCCCATAAGGCGGAACAAGAGGAGACTTTTTGTTTTACAAATCCTCATAAAGAGGATTAAAGCAGGGTTAAATTAAAAGCAGGCTTAAACTATATAAAATAAAGTTTGGGTAATATATTGTAAACATAGTTTTATACGGCGTAGGTTAAGGGAAGGCTCATCTGCCTCAACACAGAGACTGTCAACAGGATATGTTCTGAATGACCCAAGACAAAGTCTCAGACCTTGTTGGTGGACAGAATCGAAAAGATTTAAGTTGCTTTGGCAGGCTCCACCATATGCGATCAATATCAGTATCGTACACTATTACGACTATACCTATTTAGGGTCGAGCCCTGATGCTCTTGTACATATAGTTAGTGGCAATTGTATTTTAGAAATTAAGTGCCCTTACACACATTGGATGGTTCTGTGTTTGATGCTGCCAAGGACCCAAATTTATTTTGTACATGTGATATTGGGAAATTATCACTTAAACAGAGAAGTTCATGTTATTACCCATTCCAAGGACTAATATCAATTTCCAACACACAGTGGTGTGATTTTTTTGTCTGGACACTGAAAGACTGCCATGTTTAGAGGATCACATTTGAAGTTGAAATTTGGAAATCATGTCTGGAAAAGCTGTGAAATATTTACCTCAGGGCTGTTTTACCTGAGATTTTCCCTAGGCTTGTTATGCGTGGCAAATCTCTGTAATAGAAAGTAGGAATTTTATAATACTTAAACTAGCATGTTTAATGAGTTGATGAAGGGAATATATGATGTACATTTCAAACTCAAAATATGTTCCCAAATGAAATATTTATCATGTAATTCATCGGAAAACCATTTGACTACAGAACTCTCATTTACAGTTAAAAAACTTTGGACACCAAACACCAGGGTTCGATTCCCATCGTGGGTACAATGTGTGAAGCCCATTTCTGGTGTCCCCCGCAGTGATATTGCTGGAATATTGCTAAAAGCGGCGTAAAAACAAAGTCACTCACTCACTCAATTAACTTTGTGTTCGTATCTTGAACTAAACATTTGGTCAACAATTAGGCTACAAATAAATTGTTTTTCTCGGATTTTTATTCCTTTTCTTTCTTAATCTGTATGAGTCAAACATTGAACAATAAGTGAAATCAACAAATGTCCAAAATGACGTTTATTTAACGAATACTGCTTGTAGACAAAGACATGGTTTTAATTTGTTTCAAATATTTGACATAGATATTAACATGAAGGGTGCATTGTAGACTAACATTTAATCTCTGAAATGAACATATTTTACAGTTCTAAATTATAATCATAAAATATAATAAGGAGCCCAGATAATTTTTTCATTTTTAGAGACTAAATAATTCTGCAGAACGATAATTTCTTGGTACTTCACAAAAAATGCAAAGATTCTTATCATCAATTAATGACCTGTTGCTGGAAGTGTGTGTGACAGGATTACATATTGCCCCCAAGACACCGTGTGGTGGGGGTGGGGGTGGGGTTTCGACACGGATAAATATTTCAAGGAAATACCTTTCTTTTTCCACAAGCTTTCTGGACCTGAACTCTGAACTGTGTACATGCAGACTTTGTATTTAGTTTTATTCCTGTGCGCTTAGAGCATGCTCATGCATGGAATACAGCGTTGTATAAATACACACTTATTCTTATATATACTTATATTTCCACACCACAGAAAAGCCACAAAAGTTGTCACTCCAGTTGAACTGATACTAACCAATGCCTTGTTGGTCATACATGATTTATAGTGTGAACACAGTAGAGATCTGTTTCCAAGAGACAGTGGTGTTTCAGTAATGCTTCTGTGTAATCTATAATCACTCGTGTGTTAGAATATCTCTTGAATTTTGCAAGCATTGTCCTTTTAATAACGTTGCTAGATGACCATGCAGTCGGAAAGGACAGTTTAACACTGAACTAGTCTATCCACCTGTCAGATATCGCACCACACGTCGACTTGGAAATGCAGAATGTATCAGCCAAATCCTCAAGTATAAGTCCCAATCTGAGTCTCATTAGCACCAGGCCCGTGAAGTTCCGGGTTAGAATAGGTCTTCAGCTACCCACGCTTGCAACAAAAGGCGACTATGTTTGTCGCAAGAGGCGACTAACGGGATCGGATGGTCAGGCTCGCTGACTTGATTGACACGTCATCGGTTCCCAATTGCGCAGATCAATGCTCATGCTGTTGATCAATGGGTTGTCTGGTCCAGACTCGATTATTTACAGACCGCCGCAATATAGCTGGAGTATTTCTGAGTGCGGCGTAAAACTAAACTCACTCACTCACTCACCCATTAGCACCATGAAAAACTCATCAATTAACATCAAAGATCTTGGTCTCCCTAGTGGGTTTGTTGTACCATTTCCAGTTGTGTTTTCGAAAGTATCGGTCATTTCAGAAATGCAGTAAACACCTTCGCATTTTACACACCAGCATAAAAATGAAATTTGTCACTATGTGCTGCATCTTCAAAAGTTAATACTGGTTTATTACACTGAATACCCACATGTTTCATCATTGGCCGCTGGACCTCTTTGACCCCCGTACCTGTATCAGTTTGTGTGGAAACATCGTGATGCATCTTCAAAAGTTAATACTGGTTTATTAGACTGAATACCAACATGTTTCATCATTGGCCGCTTGACCTCTTTAACCCCCGTACCTGTATCAGTTTCTGTGGAAACATTGTGGTGCATGTTTACAGTCGGTTGGGTCTGAGTGGATATGTTTAGGACCCATACAAAATCTGTGTATTGAGGTTCTGCGTATCACAAGACACATTTCCACAGTAGTTGTACATGCACATCGATGCTGCAACATAATTTTCTGTAACTAGTACTGTATCCTTGCCAAATGAATCTTCAGTTGTATTTTCGACATCCATCGACGGGTCTTGATTCTATTTTACTGCATCTTCAGTCACTCCAGCCAGCTGGCAAAGCAAACTAATTATTTCATTATTAAACACATGTTTGCATATCAGATACGATAAGGCATACGTATATTATTCATAGATAACTTTTACTTAATAACTTATTTAGATACGCATCTATGTCTTATGAAACTAAAAACCATTAATATGTGCCTGAATATTGGAAGGTATGCAGTTAGTTTGATTAGATTTAATTCAAACATACTTGTAAATGGTATAAAAAGAATCAACAATTGATTTATAGCCTAAGTGATCTTATTATCGGTTCGACAACAAATAATCAACCTTATTCACTTTGTTTTAAGACCCTTCTTATCCTCAGCAGATCGAACAAAATAAAACGCTTATCGCATTCACTTAATAATTCAAGTTTTATTAGTGGCAAATTTACTTACTTTACATGCTTTGAACACCTTTTTGCCGAACACTGATGGAATAGCATCACGTTCAAACTTCCAGCATTTGAAATGTTCATAGCAAAGACGGTGAGTGACGGTGAATTTATACTCCTTCCGCACGGGTTTGATGCCATTCTTAGCTTTTCCCTGGCATGTAACCTGTGCAGTGATACCACCCTATCCTCGACCTTATTGCCACGGTAGTTGGAGCATACAGTGCAGGAGCGTTTGATCTTTGCATGATCATCCATTGTGACGTAATTGATCTCCAAAGTCAACGCCAGGCTGCTCATGAACCTCAGCAGTTGAAAAGTAGCATGAGGGATATAACTCTAATAACCTTATCGGAAAGGACTATAGTGAACCTATCCTGCCAAATATATCTCTAACAAGATTTATCTTTGGGAAACCTAACTGCTTCTAAATGAAGAAAATAATGTTAATCATATCACTTTCTACAACTGGTACCAGGTCTCGGACCTACTATGTTGTCTTCTTACCCGCATGGGAATGTATTCTTAACCAGTTTGTTTATATGCCATACATGACATGAAATACACAATATTGAGAATGTGTAATCCCAAATATAACATACCATACATGACAGTTTGTACTAGTTAAAACGACTCTTACAGCTCTCGGCAAACTCGTATTGTGCCGGATGACCCGGCAATGTCCCGCTGGAGGCTTCACTCTGAATGAAATAAGGCTATACCAACACTGTCATTGTTGACACACATCACAACGTTACCTCGCTATATCGCTAGAATTTCGGACAAACCAAAGGGCCATTGATCGGTGGATTCAACCAGGCAATTTGGCACTGGCTCATTCTCTTATCAGCTGCCGTCAGGTGAGCGTGACCTGAGAGCCTATTATATGCAAGGTGAGCAGGCATAAAACGTGATGGTATGTGTATACGCATACCAAAGGTCGGCCATCAACATATTACCTCAACAAATGCAAACAGACTAAAAGACGAGTTCAGTTTGGATTTAGTTGAGCACACTAAAAGGGCAGCGGAGGCAGACTCTGACAAGGCAAAGTATTTACAATATGAACATTCATGTATGTGTGTAGCCAGGATTGTAGGATATGCTACTGTTGTGTGCATATCATCAATATGGTCATTACTAAAATGGAAATACTGATGGATTCTTGAGATACTCGAAACTAAGTACATTTACATCAATACTAACATTGTTCCAGGAAATCGGCTTGGTCGTGCCGTGGTACTTGTCACATAAAAGTCGGCGGTTCTGGCCGTGTGGGCCACCTTCCCCCAACATCTGGTTCCTAGCCTAACTGCTTAAACAGGCTGGGGGCAGGACATAATTATGACTGCTGTTGACTGTGTGTGATGGATTCCTTGAATTACTAAGAGAACCAAGCTGAATGTCCACATTGCTCAATCAACCTGTAAACATGCCTGACGTTGTGTTTATGACTTTTCTACCGTTCATGCCAAACGGTCACGCACAACCCGATTTCGTTTCTGGATACAAGATTTTATTAGTAGTATTTCGTTAGAAAAGTTCACAATGTCACAGCAGATTGCACACCATATAATGCACGAATGAAATGGAAAGTATGTCGCAACAACTAGCAGTGGAACACAACATGCAGAGAAACAAAAGATATAAAATAGTTTATTCATATCAACAATACCATAAAAATTAACAATATTGTATCAAATATGTCTGGAAATATAAAGGCGAAATTTAACTCACGCATGACATGAAGGAGATAATGCTCGTGTCCAATGAATGGGTTTTCCCTGGGTTTTCCTTAACTTGTCATGCCGGAGTTTTCATTGTCGCGCAAAGGAAGAAGAACTATACAAAAATAAGTAGGCATTTGTCTCACCAAGAGCAGCTGGTTCTTGTAAAGTGATCACATACATGAACATTAAACGTCTATGCCCACTTCAGCATAAACAGCAATTATAAGAGACTTCTCATTTGAGCAAAAATAACCCTGTATCTTTCACCCCATGGCAGTTTGTTACATTGGTAAGACTACAATAGACGCTTTCTGTCACTTTTTCATGTAACTTTTTGTTTCAACTGTGAATCTAAATATTTGAAATATGCAAAAGTATCACCTCTTTTAACTTCGCTCTTAAGATTCTTTGCTTGTAAACTCGCGATATGCTTTCCAAACAACTGCATAGCAATTATATTGATTGCAGCTTGGTCATACCTATGGCAAATGCCATACTTGTTCTGGCTATAATTACAATAAAGAATGGATTTATCAGGACACATACAATTATGATTTACAGCACATGCCATCCAAGGAGCAATTATGGCATCTCTCACAAACTCTTCATTATGAAACATCATGAAATTGGCTTCCACCATGGTGAATGGCGCATATATACACGCTGTGGTATTGAAGTAGTTTATCATCCTTGTGTCAATAAATGTAGGAGCTCGTCCTCCCCACCCACCGATGGTCAATCCCTGAAGAGGAACGTTCATCACAGCTTCCTTCAACCCTTCCGTCGGTAGCCTGATGGAAGTGTCCATCCATACCACGATGTCAGCAGCCTTTATGTTGGCCTGAAAGTCACCAGACTCATTTCAGTTACTGAGATATCAATAAAGACAAGTTCATAAGTGTTTCGCTTTTCGTATTTCTCGAACACATGGCAGGAATTTGTTTCGACATATAATCGAGACTGGTATTTCTATGGTGGTCGAGTTTCGAAAATGTTGGGGACGATTCTCCATTAAGCTGATTTTTCTTTGCATGAAAAGTTGTAACTTTACTCATAGCAAGTTCCCCTCAGTAATGGAAACTTGTTGCTGCAATTGATGTATTCAATAACAGACCATAACAGTCTAAATTGCCGAGAGGGAAACATCGTCGAATCCTTCTTTGGTCAAGAATGATTCTATTAGTTAACGTTCCAGGAATGCACGAAATATTTCACCTGTATTATTATGGGTTTCCAAATATAACATTCCATCCGTCTCATCCACTGGTCCAACTTTTGCAATGGGAAGATTTTCACATCACATTTGCAGTGCTTCTCAACCTGAAACAAGGGGGTATTGTGAGAGGAGTCAGATGGTTGGTTTGACTTTCAGTCATTCTAAGACATGTGTGGACGTGAAGTGTGGACGTAAAGTCCTAGTATTTCAACAGTTACATGACGGCGTCTCAACTTGTAAACTTATACAGTTATATGATATCGCCCCAATTGCATCCATATTCTGTCACTTGACAGAGTCCATACTTGTTACATAAAAACAGCGTCCCAAATTGTTCCCTTATACAGTTATATGACAGCGTTCCTACTTGTACGCTTTTACAGTTATATGATATCGTCACCACTTGTATCCTTATTCAGTTATATGACAGCGTCACTACTTGTATCTTTCTTCGGGGTATGATATTATGACAGTATCATCATTTTTTAACCTTATACAGTCATATGTCAGTATCTCAACTTGTAACCTTCGAACCCACTTGTAACCTTATACAGTTAACTCCACAGCATTTCCACTTCTAACCTTCTAACCCACTTGTAACCTTATGCAGTCAACCCACAGTATTTCCACTTCTAACCTTCTAACCCACTTGTAAGCGTGTACATTCATATGACACCATATGACAGTATCTCCACTTCAAACCTTATAACCCACTTGTAACCTTACACAGTCAACCCACAGTATTTCCACTTCAAACCTTATAACCCACTGGTAAGCTTATACAGTCAACCCACAGTATCTCCACTTCCAACCTTATAACCCACTTGTAAGCGTATACATTCACATGACAGTATCTCAACGTCTAACCTTATAACCCACTTGTAACCTTATACAGTCAACCCACATTATTTCCTCTTTTAACCTTATAACCCACTTGTAAGATTATACAGTCATATGACAGTATCTCCACTTCTAACATTCTCACCCACTTGTAACCTTATACAGTCATATGACAGTATCTCCACTTCTAACCTTCTAACCCACTTGTACCCTTATACAGTCAACACACAGTATGTCCACTTCAAACCTTCTAACCCACTTGTAAGCTTATACAGTCATATGACAGTATCTCCACTTCTAAACKTCTAACCCACTTGTAAGCATATACATTCATATGACAATATCTCCACTTCTAACCTTGTAACCCACTTGTAACCTTATACAATCATATGACAGTATCTCCACGTCTAACTTCCTAATCCACTTGTAACCTGGTGCAATCATATGACAGTATCTCCAATTCTAACCTTATAACCCACTTGTAAGCTTATACAGTCATATGACAGTATCTCCACTTCTAAACTTCTAACCCACTTGTAACCTTATACAGTCAACCAACAGTATTTCCACTTCTAACCTTATAACCCACTTGTAACCTCATGCAGTCAACCAACATTATTTCCACTTCTAACCTTATAACCCACTTGTAACCTTATACAGCCGTCCCACAGTATTTACACCTTATACAGTCATATGACAGTATCTCCACTTCTAACCTTAAAACCCACTTGTATGCTCATACAGGCATATGGCAGCATCTCCACTTCTAACCTCCTAACCCACGTGTAACCTTATACAGCCATATGACAGTATCTCCACTTCTAACCTTATAACCCACTTGAAAGCTTATACAGTCATATGACAGTATCTCAACGTCTAACTTCCTAACCCACTTGTAACCTTATACAGTCATATGACAGTATCTCGACTTCTAACTTTCTACCCCACTTGTAACCTTATACAGTCATATGACTGTTTCTCCACTGCTAACCTTCTAACCCACTAGTAAGCTTATACAGTCATATGACAGTATCTCCACGTCTTACCTCCCAACCCACTTGTAACCTTATACAATCATATGACAGTATCTCCACTTCTAAACTTCTAACCCACTTGTAAGCGTATATATTCATATGACAGTATCTCCACTTCTAACCTTGCAACCCAGATGTAACCTTATACAGTCATATGACAGTATCTCCACGTTTAACCTCCTAATCCACTTGTAACCTTTTGCAATCATATGACAGTATCTCCATTTCTAAACTTCTATCATACTTGTAACCTTATACAGTCAACCCACAATATTCCCACTTCTAACATTATAACCCACTTGTAACCTTATGCAGTCAAGCCACTGTATTTCCACTTCTAACTTTCTAACCCATTTGTAAGCTTATACAGTCATATGGCAGTATCTCCACTTCTAACCTTCTAACCCACGTGTAACCTTATACAGACATATGACAGTATCTCCACTTCTAACCTTCTAACCCACATGTAAGCTTATACAGTGAAATGACAGTATCTCCAATTCTAACCTTCTAACCTCTTTGTAAGCTTATACAGTCATATGACAGTATCTCCACTTCTAACCTTCGAACCCACATGTACGCTTAAACAGTGATATGACAGTATCTCAAATTCTAACCTTCTAACCCACTTGTAAACTTATACAGTCATATGTCAGTATCTCCACTTCTAACCTCCTAACCCACATGTAAGCTTATACAGTCATATGACAGTATCTCCACTTCTAACCTTCTAACCCACATGTAAGCTTATACAGTGATATGACAGTATCTCCAATTCTAACCTCCTAACCCACTTGTAAGCTTATACAGTCATATTACAGTTAAATGAGAGCATCCCCACTTGTATCCTTACTCGGGATGTATGATGTTGTCACCACTTGTATCCTCATACAGTTACATGGCAGTGTCCCAGCGCACTGTTGTTAAAAACGGAATTCTTAGGTTTATGTTAATATGATCACAGGCAGGCACTATCATATCATATCCAAGCTGAATCGAATCCATCATTACAGAATTCTAGAACGCCTTATGCATGGGATTCCAAACTATTGGTATCCACAAAAACTCTTTTTTAACAGAAAAGAACATTCAACTCTTGTGGTAAGCTGATTTATCGGATGAGAAACTGATTCTTCAAATATCAAATCCTTGATAACTCAGTTTATCAAATGTGGCATATACCATACGGTTCAATAGTCGTATTGGAGAAGACTTCGCTTTCGCAGTCTCTCTAATAACCAAATTAGAAAAAAGTCATACATGTAGTTAGTTCTCTTGTCCATAAGTTTGCAGTCAATAACTGTTCAAATTGCCTCTTTGGAGCAACTTCATTCAAATGAATCCTCGTTATCCATACAAACACATTCAAAGCGCTTCCAAGTGTATTTGTACGTAAGTCCCAAAACTTTCAAAGTAAAATGTAAATTTAAACGTGGTATCTTTGTTCTTCTAACTGCCGGGTACATTTTCCTACAATCGCCAGCGGCTGAAGGGATGGTGTAAATCCAGCTATGGTCCATGCAGGTAGCAAAAGTAGTATGGTTCCTAGTATGGTGATCTACCTCTAGTTGTTGGCGATCTATAGCCCGTGTTTTATACTGTATTGTCCTCATTAATTGAATTGTTTTAGCTTTGCTCGCTACTTTTATTCATATCTGGGGCGGTGGGTAGCCTAGTGGTTAAAGTGTTGGCTCGTCACGCCGAAGACCCGGGTTCGAA